>WIXG01000312.1:0-93105 GCA_009869945.1 Mesaphorura yosii | reverse complement strand
GTGGATTTTGACATGGGTGGATTTTGACATGGGTGGATTCTGTCATGGGTGGGTTTTGTCGTAGGTGGGTATTGACCGGTGGGTTTTGGTACGGGTGGGTTTTGTCGGGTGGATTTTGTCGTGTTACGGTGCATTTCTACCTTCTTGCATGTCTGCGTTCATTGTTGTCTAAACTGAAGCTTGTCTAATAATGTGTTTCTCCGCCTTCACGCGTCTAACCTCATGAGTCTAAAGTCGCGTGTCTGCCTTCAAGAGTCTAAACTGGTGGTGTCTCGGGTTGTCTAAGTAATCACTTGCAACAGCTGGAAGCTGGAGTGCTGGAGCAAAGATTTTGCTGACTTTACATTTTTCGTCATTCGCTTCTAAAGGGCATTAGGCGTATTTCGTATTTGCTACTCTGTATCGAAGTATTGTCATAATATCGGCTGAAATTGTAAATAAACATTCGACAAGCCACAAATTCTTCACTTCTCGAAAGCTGAAAGCGCCATGAATTCGATTTTTATTCGTTTCGTTCTCCAGCTAATCCAGAAGACGTGCAAACAAGCTACTTACTGGCTGAGGAGCTCTTGACTCGTGGCTTCTCTGAATTCGCGTTCGTATTCGCCTGTCAATAAGCTGTTTGTGTTAGGAAAATTTAATACGTATTTGTTCTTCTGAAAAATGCAGACAAAGAAAGAAATATATGTCTTATTTTGGAATTCTGCAAATTCATCATAAAATAGGCTTATTTTCTGTTTTCGCTTCGCCCAATGCGAAACATCCGGCTGAGCGAGCTTTCCTCTTCGTAAATGTAGTGATAATTGCCTGACAACGCGCTCGGACTAGTTAAATAGCATAGAATAGTATAGCAAGTGGTTCAACAACGCGATTCGCGATTGGTTCCATGTCCTAGGCGATTGGAAATTGATTGGAGGCTTCAACGGTGAGTGCACTGACCTCACGGCCAGAATAGAAAGAAAATGACACACTGCTCGATTTGCAATTGCAATTTGTTATCTGCGTATGCTTAGATGTAGTAAGTTTGTAAATTGGATATCGCCTATTTGCAATTTGCTATTTTAAAGCAGAAACTGGCAGTGTGTTTGAGTTTGAATAATATTTCAAATGGGCAATGTCCCGAAATGAAAATGAAAGTCATAAACTTCCATCTTTCAACTTGGTTGAGTCATGCACGATGAAATCGCAAATGGCAAATAGCAAATGGGAAATAGCGAAATAGGAATAGGAAATCGGACGCGAAGGCAGGCCAGGCCATAAAGTATAAATTGCAACAGCTTTGTGATTTACGGCTTTTTCACTTTTGCAAGTTATAAACTTGATAAAAATATTGTCAAACTGAACACTGAACGTTGAACACACGATCAGTAACAACAGAAAATTGGAAACCACCAACAGTCAGCAAAGGAAAAGGCTTCACGATTCATGGGCAACAAATACAAACTACAAAACTTTAGGTTCGGATTCGGATCCTGAACTACAAAAAATTTCCCACTTCTTGACTTCCTCTTCGTTCTTCGTTTCTTTCTTCTTTCGCTATCTCAACTTTTCACTCGCGTTATTCACCATTCGGAATTCGCTGTTCGTCGTTCCATGATCACAAAGGGCCTGTCCCTGATTCGGACATGAATTGTGCCCATGTATGCCACGATTTCATTGCATTGCATTGTGCTTAGGTGTTTGGTTCCAGACTGACAAATAAAACCAATTCATCTGCGGAGCAAGAAGAAAGCGAAAAGGAAAGCGTCACGGCACGCGCACGCCGCGTTGAGCAGCATCAAAAGAAATCATCCATCTTCGAGCTTTGTAGCTGAAAGCGTCGACTTGCACTTTTTGCGGTTCAAAGAATCAAATTGCGACCGATTGGAAGTTGGAAACGGAAAATTGGCTGTTGGAATTTGAATTACTGCCTTTACTGCTTGTCTTTTATTAGCGTCGTCGTCGTCGTGGATCGCTTCGCTGTAGACAAATGAAAGACTGCGAATGAAGAAACTGCGAATTGCGAGCTGCAAGATTAAGAAAATTATTATTAGAAAATTGGGCCTTGGCCTTGAATAATATTTACAATGGTTGCCTGCGTCATCGCCATAGCCATCGTCTTGATTGTTTCTCCTTCGCTTCCGCACCCTAGATTAATTTTCTGAATGAGTCTTCGGGAGGACAAAATCAACATCCTGCGCCAGTGCCCTTCAGAAATCAGATTACACCACACGGGCTTGGATCCGAATCAGCAAATATTTGACTACCGGACTTGAAATTATGCCTAGAAGAACAAGAACTCGATCATGTGTTGTCGAAGTTGCTTCTTCTTGCCGTTCTTGCATGCTTGGCTTGAGTCAACAAATCTTCCTTCTGCAGTCAGCCACAGAATTCGTTGTTCCAAGAAAGTAATGAATAAAATCAAGATGAATCTATTACGCTATGCGTTCTACCGCGTAATGAAGAATTCCTCCAAGATTCTTCTTCGTCTCGCACATTCTTGCTTGCACATTCTTCCGATTGTTCTCCGGGTGTGTCCAGCGAATATTAACACGAGTGTGGCGGCTAAGAAATTCTTCAAGTTCGAATACTCGAAATCTGTTCTTTGCCGACGCTTGCTACCGCTACGCTGTCTGCGGGCGGTAACTTTAAATATCTTAATCATTTAATTAAATTCCGATGCATGAATTCGCATGCATACGATTCAGGATTCTTGAACTGAACTATCATGCACAGACATCAAATAACTTTAAAAGTTGAACTTCGTATAGACAAGACAAGAAACTTTCTTGCGGCCGCGGCTTCGGATTCAGCTTCATCTCGACCGCGCGCGCGTACAAACTCTAGTGACTTCGTGGAAGTTCATAAAACAAGACGAAAAAAGACAGCAGAAAAGAAAAGAAGATAGCAGTCGAGTCCAAGTCGCTGTTCTTGGTGTCAAACTCGAATTTACTCGGAAATAATTTATGAGACTCGTATCGAGCCGAGACGAGCTCAAAGACACACATTTCCATTACAGATTTCTTTGCGTGCATGCATAAGTTGGCAGCGCAGAGCAGAAGAGTTCCACACTCGACCCGAGGATTCTGTGAAAGACCATCGGACTCGACGCCGACGGATGCTAATTAACTTGAATTTAATTACTCCTACGACGTAGACGAATTTACAGTAGAATGAATGAATGAAAGATGTCAGTCAAGGTCGTGAACTAGAACAAGAAGTCACAACCGTACGTAAATCAGAACTTATTTGGAAGACTTGAATGAAGAACCTCACCGATGATGAATTATGCTCCTTTCATATTCTCCCGTGCGTTAATTAAAATCTGCTTAATTTTAAGACGATTTCTAGCACACTTCAATTCAGCTAGTTTGGAAGCAATCGAGTGCGAATGTTCGCTTTTTGTGTAACCTTTGTTTCGGTTTTGCCGTTTTGCCGCACAGCCTGCGGGATTCGAATAATGATGCTTGTAGTTGAGTTGTAGTTTGGTTTCCAAAAATAATATTTCTCTTTGGCTGTATTTGTTTTCGCCTGTCGCCCGTATTTCAAAGTCAAATCCCGTTTCTTTTACAGATGAACCAGATAACGATAACAGATTGGTCTCGTTAGTCTCATATCGTATTTCTATTTTCTATTTTGCTGTCCTGTCCCAATTCTTACGATTTCTCGGAAAACAAAAGATTCGGATTCAGATATTGGTTACGCGAGTACTTGTATTAATCAGCGGGACGCGCAACGATCAGAGAGATCAGACGCCGAAAGGCGCAAACCACAGAAGTAATTTGAGCGAGCGGCGAATGTTCCAAAGTGGTTTCGTTTAATTTTAGCAATTTTAGCTCTTGTTTCTATGTCCATGGGGCCACTGACTGACAAAGCAAAGCGTCAATGACCCAAATCCAGATCCAAATCAGTCAAATTCGCGAATAGCAAATGAAAATCAAAGAGTCTCAGCCGCAGCCGCACTTTCAAAGAAATCCGAGTCCCATTTTCGGTATTTTCAGTATTTGTTGTGGTCATTGCGTGTAAAGAAATCGGGATATTTTACATTTGGATGATCCCATTTCGGCTTTGACATGGAGGTTGTATGTTTTGGTGATTGCGTACGTGTTTTCCTCTTCGCAGCGCGCACGTCCTCGGCCGACCAGGTGTCGGTTCTTGTTTCCGGTGTCAACAAACTACACACTACACACACGCAAAAACACATCTGTGGCTTCGGATTGTAGGTTAATTACTCTTACGACACGACACGATGAATGGCGAATTGGTTCTATTTTCAGGTCAATTTTTCTGGCTTGGTTTTGGTTGATTTCAGGTTTCCGTTTCGACGCACCTGCGGCTGAGGCTGAGGCGATGATTGAGAGAAACTTCAGCACACGTGAGCGAGAATGACGTCGAGTCCTCTCATTTGTCTTATTTTCGGATACTTCGCTTTTTATTAGTCAACACCGAATTCAAACTTGAAACTCGAATTCCCAAAGGAGACTGCGATTGCAACCGACTGCGCACGACGACGCATCGCACGTGTGAAAAAGTACTTTGTAATTTACAATTTGTAAATTGTGAGTAGAGAATTCACAACTTGCTTGCAGGAATTTAGATTTGGGATTCTTGAGCCTGGGTTCAAATTTCTTTGGGTTTCGGCGTAGATTGCTCGCTCGCCCTGTCGAAAGTTTACTTGTCAATGAACTGAAATACGACAACGATTACGAAATACGAAGACAGGCTCACTTCTCGAATTTGACAGTCACAACTGGAAAATGCGAGAAAAGTTCAGTTCATTCGAACCAACGTCAACGTCAACGTCAACTCAGGTTCAAATCAAGTGCAATGAGCCGAGTCGTCTGTCATTTTATTTTACATTGGAAAATTCTAAACAAAAAGAAGAAAATATTCGCCCGAAGATAATTAAACCGATAAAACGTCAAAGTCAACACTGTGCCGTACAGGTTGTTTGCCTGGCGTGCCTGGTCTTGTCGGGCTTCTTTTCTCATGAGAATTCGTGGATGCGATATTTGTATTTTACGATTTTACCAGGCCACCGACCCGTCAGCCCTGACCTTTACTTTATTCGCATCCAATTGGATGCGAATAAAGTATTCGTACCTGCACTCTGCATTTGAGTATTTTTAAATTCGTTTGACGACAATTGAGCCGAGTCGAGAAACGGGATATTTTTCATTTTTAGTTGTACTTGTTGCAGTAAGTATATGTGTTTGGAAATAACCAAATAGGCTTCAAGATATTCAATTTCCTCATTCACTTCATCCACGAAATCAATCGAATTAAATCGCATTCTTTGTGAAGTCAGCGAATGTAAAATGCAGCGATGACGAATGGCGATGACAGAAGCTGACGCTGACGTGAACGCTGGAAATTCTTGGCTTTCTCCACTTTCTTTTCGAGACACGACGTGAGGAGAGGTGAAAGTGAGAATTTGATGGCACTTGTTTACAAGTTGCCACACAAGTCGATGGAGGTAAAGGCGAGGATGAATGAAGCAGAAGCAGAAACAAACAAGATCAAAACAAGATAATAAAAATAAATCCCTCAGCGTGTGGCCACAGCCTGTCAGCGTGTGGTCAATGAGCCCGGCATTACTTTAATGACCGTGAGCGGCTGTCGCACTGAGCATCGAGAAAGGCGAAAGAAAACACAATTGCAAATTGCAAGTGGCATTAACTCAAGATGATGACAATGACAAGGAATTGACCCAAAATGGGATTTATGATTCGCACTCGTGCTTCGTGCGTTTGCTCACGCGGTGCGCGCAATAATTTTAATCATCTCGGGCTCAATCAGTCAGACAGGGCCACGAACGGAAAGATGCTCACTTGATCTAAATTCTCAAGCATCATTTTCTTCCGACAAGGCACAAAAGTGTGCCATGTCGTGTCAGTTCGGATAAGGAAGCGAAAGACAAATATTTTTGATTAAAGTAGAGGAGATAAGAGGAAAACTTTCTTTTCGCCATTGTCATCATCACATCATCAACTTCAGGACACGAGGATGCGACCGACGGTGCGAGCGTTGCGTGATACTTTCTCATCTCATGTCGGGTGCGGGACGAACGCGGACTTTGTCTCGTACCTTTCCTTTCCTTCCCTGTGCGACTGCCGCTTTGCATCACGTGGAGCGGAGTGGAGCGTGTCCTGTAATCAAATTTGGCACTTTCTCTTCAATTTGGGTGCACTTTCCTAAACTTTCTTGCGGTTGCGATTTGCGATTTTGGTGATGATGCGCATTTGAGTCGCAATTCAGGCCAGCATCATCGTCAGTCTGGTTTGCATTTGGTTTTCGTTGAGTCATCATGCCAGTAAATTTGCCGGTCTTTCCAGTGCCAACCAAAGAAATTTTCTGCCTGCCCGCTTACCCGACGACGACGTGCTTGTGGTCGATAATCACATGAAAAGTGTGTAAGCAATAAATTTTGGCTATTATCCAATCGAGCCGTAGCAGACAAACACATGTACACAAGATTAATGAGAACTTTCATTTTCAATTTACGGGAGGCCGTGTGCATGTGTATTAAATGCATCGTGGCGTGGCGTTCTCGCGTGGACGTAAAATTCTCGGAATCGCTGCGGTGCGGTGAAATAAAGAAGCCAGGCCCGGGACGGAGATTTGCCAAAAATAAAAGCAAGTCAAGTATCTGTTTCAGGCCGTCGCGCCAGCTCCCATACAAATAGCGTAAGATTTGACCTGCCCTAATAAACTCTTGCAAACACGGTTTCACATAAATAACGAGTACACACTTTATTATACATATTCTGAATTGTTTACAATAACACGTACGATAAATTCCAAATCCAATCCCTGAATGTGAATTAAAACTCTGCCTCCACGCGCCACGCGCACGTTGGAATTACAAAAATAAATGACAATCACGGTACAAGAATCACGAATCACGAGTACAATCACAAATAGATTAGGAAACTAGGCTCTAAATGCTTGCTAATGCTACTCCTAGTGCTACTTTTGTACTAGACAACAATATGGCATGACGGGTGTGCATACACTAAGTAAAATTACATTAGGAGTCCGTTAATGGGCAAACTACAGCACTAATTTGTAAAACTACGGCAGCACCGCTGATGCGCTGCCGCTGCCGCGCCAGAGATCCAAACTTTGGTACTTTTCTCTTTGTAATATCATCTAAAAATAAATTATTACCACAATGATCCTCCTACATGCTAGTATAATAATACTAAGTTAGGAATTAATATTAAAATGCAAGACGACATTATACGTACGTACGTCTAAAGTTAAATCACCACAATGATCAAAGAGTGCTGCTGGTGCTGTGCCATGTTCAGGTTATCAGTTAGCTTGAGGTACATGAATTGCTGAATATAGGGATTATTAATCTGCAAATGCTGAATTAAATTCTACTCAATGCATTCAGAAGGAAGCTGACACTGGAGACTGATAAAGCCTAAGCCTAAGCTCAGCTCATCATTTTACTTACAATAGTAATTAACTACCAAGCTCTCTAAGATCAAGTACTCTGTTGGGTTCCAGGAATTGGTCTCGAATATTCTAAACTCTCGACACGACTCTCGCTCCGCAAATTACGAATTACTGCTCTGAATTTAAATCAAAGCCGTCCGAGGCTCAAAATCTCATGACTTTATGGTGACTTGTTTCTAGAATCTCAGAATTGTGAGCCCTCACATTTCATTTGAATGATGAGTTTCTGGTATCAAATGCCAGATTTCCTAATAATACGTACTTAATACTGACATCAAGTAACTAGGTACGGTACATGTGGAAAAGTTCCATTCATTCCTTCGACTTTCGATACCTTTTCCATGCGTGGAATAAGAACTACAGAACTAATTTCTAACTCCTTTTCCAGGTACCTCATTTCTTTAAAGTGGCTTGAGGCGCGTCGTAGTCAGAGTTCGTCGAAATTGCTTCTTTTAGAGCGCGTGTTTGTTCACGCGCGGCCCATGGCTCGTGTTAATTGTTAATTCTCTGAACGGGAATGGGGATGGCGTTATTTGAAGTGAGATATTATCCTTCTCCTACGCCTGCTCGCTGTTGCAGCTTCAAAATCCCGTTTTGACGTTCGTGCTCGCGTTCGGCGCAGTTTAGGCTCACGTTCGCATCTTTTCCATTGCCATTGTCTGCTGCAGTAACCGCAGCCTCCTGTTTCTGCTAATTAGAAAAATGATGCGCATTCTCAGCAATAACAAGAGAAAATGTACGAATTCGTGAATTGCCAGTTCCAGACTCTTTCAGGCTAAGTTCCTGGAACTTGGAACTTTACGCGTAAGCACTTCAACAGAAAGACATGTGTGAAATGTCGGCAGCGTGTAAGCAAATGCGAAAGTCTGGTTACCTTTTGTGCCTGCGCAAAATTTGCGCTTACGGCTGTAAGCTCAATACTTTCCACTTCCGTCAAGCTCAATTTGTACTTGGAATTCTGCTGTCAGGAGTCAGTTACAGAATTCGGCGGAACACCGATGCCAGCGACTCCAGCGAGCTTCTTCTGATTTGGTAGGTTTGGATTGTTGAAATGCACACCTGAAATGCAGAAGAAGAAAAGGGCAGGGTCGCCGATAACTAAATTTATTGAACAACCAACAAGGCGCGATTGTATTTCGCCGCTAATTAGCCCAAAAACCCAATGTGAATACCAACAGTTATGAAAAGTTGCATTCCAACTTTTGTTCGGCAATTATTGAGACTAATTAGTAATTTGTTATTAATGCTAACAAAGATATGAAACCCGAACAAGTGTAATTTGCAAAGTTTACTCATGAAACTCGTCATTTTAATTGCAATGGCGTGCCGTAGGCTACAAGCTACAGGTGCCATGCACTCGCCCGCCATGCCCGCGCAACTTTCACTACAAAAACTTTTCCTGCATCCATGCAGCAAGACCGACGGAGCAGCAAAGGCAAGTCCTCCACGTGGATTCGAATTCTAGCATTCTAGTTTAATGAGCTAATCAAGTATCATCTTTCAATTCTGCTCGAATTCACTTCGGACGGGTACGCACCTTTGCCGACGAGGCTCCCGTTCGAATCCGCATGCCGCACGGTGAATCTTCCAGACTTCACGGACCGTGAGTCCGTCATTGACGTGGTGAAATCGGATCTCGTCGTTTTTGCAGACGCGTCATGTGGATGATGGAAGTTTGACGGTCCGAATTTGCGTCTGCTGCCCGGCCGCTCGCTTTTAACCCAGCTGGGGCAGAACTTGAGTGTAAGCCAATTGATAAATTTGATTTTCCTACAGAAAACAACGCCAGGTTAAAAGTTGTTTCCTTTTTGGTTCCGTTTGGTGTAGTTTGGGCCGAGCTGGAGAGCTCCGGAACTTTTCCACATCCTGACACGAACTGACATTTTAATTTGTTGCTGAACGAGGCTAATTGCATTTGTGAAAGCCGGGTGAATTAAAAACTGTCATCCTGCGTCAGTCAACGTACAGAAATGGAACAGTAACGAGGACTTTCATGGAGTCGCAGTCGCGATTCGCGAAGTCGTGGCAGCGAAATTAATTTCGAGTTGATAGCTTAAATTTGGTGATATAAATCGAAATGGCAATGGCAATAGCAAAAATAACACGCAAACTTCCTGAAACACTTGAGCACGAGCATTGGAGCCTTACCTTAAGTTTCTGCAGATATGTGTGGAAAACAGACAGTAAATAATTGGATTTGCTGCCGAGTTGAGAGGAGTCAGGCTTTGGAAGAGTGTGCCCAGAGCGTTGATTGTAGCCGAGGTAAATATAGCTGGGAGGACTCCGTACAGTTGCAGGAGCGAAAAGACAAAGAACGGAGACGAGCAGAAAATAAACACTGCAAAGAGAAAAAGACAATGGCACGTCAAATAAATCCAACCAAGTGGAGATGAAAATGGAGCAGCGAGAGGGAAAGTGCGCTGAAGAGTGCTGGAACAGCAGCAATTTACGGGAAATTGATTAAAATGAGGCTTAAAGCTCTACGACTCCAGCTTGGAGACTTGGACGAAGGTGATAATTGCAACACGGCTCAAAACTAATCGACAATCTACTAATTTCAAGTAGCGCGTGGCGCGTCGAGTGGAATCGAGGGTGTCTGCCAGCCAACTTACCGAAAACAATGACGAGAGTCATCTTGACCGACTTAATCTTGGCTTTTGGAATCAGACCTCTTGAGGAGGCCCGTCTGGAATCGTCGTCGTTACAGTACACAAGCGCCTGGGTGGCTTGCTTGTTTCGGGAGGTTGATTTCCGGAGAATTCCATCTTGACAACAGAAAGAGTAAATATGACTGGCGACTGGAATACTCCCTAAATCCCAAATGAAAACTGAACTGCTTACTTGTTGCTCCGCCACTGCCACCACCAGCAGCCTTGCCCTTTCCAGTGGGCGTAAGGATCCTCGACTGTGTCCAGATCGTGTGGACCATGATCGTGTAGCAGACGGCGATGATGATGGCTGGCACCATGAACAGAATCAGAAACACGATCGTGATGTAGATCTGCCACTCCCGCTGACCCATCTCGGCCCAGCACTGAGTCACTGGAATACAATGAATGGAAAATGCGTCCGTATTTTCCGTATGCAAATCGGAATATGCAGATAAGATTTGAATCCTGGCCAGGCGCAGGCGCGGGCGTCGGGTTCACTGGACTTGGAATTGGACGCCTCGTGTCGTCGTGTCTACTTCCTCGCCTCGGAATTATTTGCCGTTTCGTCTCGTTGCCCGTCACATTTCGAGATTACATTTAATTAAAGCAAATACTCACCGTGAGTGCCCTTGAGGTCGTTCACTTCCTGAAAGATGAAGATTGCTGGCGTGGAGAAGAAGAATGAAAGGATCCACGCCGCAGCGACGAGGACACGAGCTCTTCTCCCTGTGGCAGACAATGTGAAGGAGGATTGAGATTACTTTACTTACTATCAGTTGTCGTCGTTAGTGTCACTATCCTGTCCTCAGTCAAGGCAAGACAGGAAAGACAGGAGATTTGGCACTTACAGCTTCCGGAATGGAATTTGAGGGGATGAGTGATTGCGTCGTACCGATCGATGCTAAGCGCCACCAGCACGTAATTGGAGGAGTAAAGAGCCACCGTCTGGAAACACGAAACAAGCATAAGCAGGAGGAATTTAGCGTGCACAGATGACGACAGCCTGCTATTAATTTTCAATTTATCTTGTACAATGGCTTAAATAGCAAATAGGCAACTGGCGACTGGTAGCTGGCCGGTGACAATGGCAAATCATGGCCTGAGTGATATATTAGAGTGGCCCGGCCCTGCCGGAGATGCTGGATGTACCTCACCAAGGGAAGGCTCAAGGGAAGGAAAGAAAAGAATCCTCTTTATCCTCTCTTATTCAAAGACGAAGATGAATCCACCATACCGTGTAAACTATTTTCGTCCTTATCAGGGCCTTCCTTCGTTTTGGATTCACACTTCGCACAAAGCCAAGCCAAGCCAAGCAATGCTCATTTGTCAGTCAATTTGACTTTGACTCCTTCGTCGGTCGAAATTGAAATTGGAATTGGAATTTGAAGACGTACAAGTGCAGTGCGAATGCGAATTGGGTGAGAGTGATGCGATGCTCCATTTCGCTTTTGCGGCCCATTTCTTCACGTCTTCTTCGTAATCTCCTATTGTCACAGCATAAATAGCTGTTGGCTTTCAGGACTTTGGCTGCCTTCCTTCTCATTTACATACACGCGATGTTTGCAGTTTTGCAGGCGTACGCGCACGCAAATTTCTTCGTGATAATTCACCATTCTCGATCCTTTTGCGACACGGACACGATAATCGGTGCAATAATTCCATCAATAAACACGCAAAGGATGGCTTGCCAGCAAATGGCAATGGCGAAATGGCCTTCGCTCTCTCTTTCGGCGCTTTGCAAATCAAACCACAAACTGTGAAGTTCCTTTCCCAGAAAACTGAGCCCGAGCCCAGATTTCATTTTCGTGTCAATAAAAGTAAATGATCTGACAAATTCATTCATATTTGAACAGCTCGACCTGCTTGCCTGCATGCATTCGATGAAGATGATTGCCTGCATTTCGTTCAGAGAAAATAGAATAGAGAAAGCAGCGACTGTGAAAGTGATGAAAGTCTACTCTACGTGATGCGGCCATGAGGGTAGTTCACATTCTCAAATTCGCCATTCGCCTTTCGTCATTTACGTTTGGGTGAATTTTATTTGCATTTCCATTACGACGATGATGTCTCAGCAAAGGCAAGGCACAGGCCAGAGCTTAGCCATGGAGCCATGGTCCATGAGTCCATGGAAATTGCAGGATGGATTAGCATCCCATTAGCCATAACATCACAAGACAAGAAGAGACGAGAATCATGAACTGAATCGAGTTTTATCCGGGCACGGCACCATAAATGCAGCAGAAACGAATAACGAATATCAAATGGCAAATCTCATCGTATTCGTATTACGACGAGAGTGACACTACTTTCTTTTGCACCTACGCTCATTGCTTATTGTCGGTTCGCAGCAACGACAGCTGAGGAAATTCACTGGACACTCGTTCTCTAATTAATCCACGCGTCGTGGGAGACTTTTCCAGGCTTTTATGAGACTACTGTTAAGGAGAAAAACCTAATTAAGAACTTTGGAGTTTACAATGAATGAGCTGCGAGCGATGTA
Organism: Mesaphorura yosii; assembly: GCA_009869945.1. NCBI lineage: Eukaryota > Metazoa > Arthropoda > Collembola > Poduromorpha > Tullbergiidae > Mesaphorura > Mesaphorura yosii. The sequence goes on along the minus strand of WIXG01000312.1, from coordinate 80,508 downwards.
CTTGGCTGACGAGAAGCGCGTGAATGAATGAAATGAAGTGAATATGACGAATGACTCAATGAGAGAGCAAAACTCATAATTCAGATCAAAGTTCCATTGTTACGTAATGCACGAGCGTGAAAAATAAAAACAAGCCTTTTCAGACGGCCACGCCATTTTTGGGTCACACACACAAAATTTTTCCATGTCCAACAAATCCCGAGAGAAATTGAAATGAATTTAATGAATTTGACTTTATTTATTAATTTTGTTAGAAACTTACTTGAAAGTACTTGACTGCTTTGCAGGCGAAATTTCCCAAGTACCAGTGTACTGTCATCTTCCAAATGACGTCAGTCAGCACAGTGATTAGCCCCACTGACAAATCTGTGATGTGAAAAAAACAAGAATGAGAGAATGAAGAAGGAACTATTCATGCTGCGCTGCGCTACGGCGATGATTTGATCCCATTTCAAGGTTGTAATTTAACGTCAACTGCTTCTACACTTGTTCTCTGCCAGTCAGTCGTGGCCTTAACCTGTAAGAGTCTGGTAAATATATACAGCCCGTGAATTTTCCTGAGGGACCGGAAATTTCTACTCCTGCCTCGTGTAATCTATTGTCTTCTTTGCTCGTCGCTTCATCTTCATCTTTTCGAAGGTTCCACCGCCTTTTATCATCCCATTTAAGAAGATTCATTCATTATTTGACTATTTGGCAAGAATTGAAGAAAAAGCAGCCCGAAATGTGATCTCGAAAGAGATTTTACGAACGAAAGACGCACAAATGGAAGTGAATACTTTCTTTTCAAATGGAAAATGTCCGGGCAAAGGCGGGGGCTTATTTTAAGCTCCCATTTGCTATTTATACAGTATTATGTTTGCACGAAATGGCATTGAAAGTAGCAAAGTAGCAATGACATGTGCACTGTTACTGTTGCTGTTTACCTGCGAGAGCCAGATGCATGATGAAAAAGTTCATCCGAGACTTGCGCTGTGATTTTCCGAGGACGATGGCCGCGAGTACGGCGAGGTTTCCGACGACAATGACGAAAAACAGAATCCAGAGGAATGTCAGTTGCTCAAACTGGAGACAGAACAAAGAAATACATGAGTTGCGAATTAGAAAATTGGAATTAGAGCCTGAAATCCGGGAATTACGGAAAAGTTTCTGGGAAAATTTCTGGGAAAATTTCAATTTCGCGATGACGAGTAGCGAATATGAATAAACCCTACACGCGAAATATAAAATACGAAATTCGAGGCAGAAGCGATGCTAATTATTCAATTAAGCATTTAATTGCCCTTTCTAATTAAGGCAAAAGCTCTTTTAAGGGCTTACACGATATTTTCATGGGCAGGTACGATATTTTGACATCGTAGGATCGTAAAAGCCTTCCATTTTGCCTGTCACGCTTTGGGTGGCTAGCGCGAGGGCCCACAACAAGCCACGCACCAATTTGTAACCCGAACTCAATGCTCATTAGTAGTATTTTGCATGCACAGTAATTTATTTGCAAACTGTTTGCATTTTCCTAATTGGATTGGCACGCGGCGGCACGGCCCACCAATAAATCAAGTGGAAAGGAGCCCGATCACTGCCCGACCAAGTTTTATTTCCATTTCTGGTTTACAGACCAAAATTTTCTTCACGCATGCGCGTGCACGCGAAGTTTAAAACTATCAATTTATTTTATCGTTCTCCATAAATATAAACTATAAACTATTTTACAACGCGAACGTGTAGTTTGCGAGTCAAGCGCCCAGCGTCCACCGAACCATTTTGCTGTTTACTTTCCCTGCCTTATTTATTTTATTGCTTTCACACTTCATTTGATACCCGCAAATGACCAGTACTTCCGCCTTGCAAAGAATTTTCATTGCGAAAATGTATTTCGTGTGTCTTCTTGTCGTTTCACAAGTCATTGCGGGCAGAAGCCCCATTTGGTTAAGAAAATGGTCGACTGGTCAAATATTATTGCTTTAAATTGCTTAACGTCTTGTAAACTATTAAAGATTCAATATTCACGAGGTACGACTCGCATTGGCATTGCGCATTGGCATTGTATTGAATTTTATCACCGGGCCGGCGTCCATTGCTTTTTGCCTTTGCGATAATCATGGGCGAATAAATCACCTCGCCATCGATCATCGTGAAATCAATTCGTGGAATATCACATATCACAAAACATTAGATTCTTCTTTGCAAATGAATAATAAAAATTAGCATTGCAAAAATTTCGGCCACGGGCCGTTTCTTCTCTCATTAGCTCTATTTTTATGAAACTGGTCCACTAAGATACCTCTTCTGGGGCCGTGCATTTGGAACTCAATAGGATAGGAAAGTAACAAGTTCAGAAGAGTAATACTAATATTTGACTTTGTTGCCTTCTTAATCGAAAGCCAAAGTCAAGTCAGGCCAAGCCTATTAACAAGTGCAGTCAAAGTTAGAGTCAGAGAAAGTGCTCCGATGGGTGAAATAAATAAACGCGCTGGAGTCTGCGTCCATGAGCCATTAGAACGCACTTTCTCAGATCTTCCATGCCTACTTGCCATTGCCGTTTACATTCGTAATATTGAAACAAATGTGGTACCAACAGTTTTATGAGCTAGCAGCCATGCGACTCTTTACAGACATCAAAGCCTTCAAAGCGTCTTTAAAGCGTGTACGGAAAGAACAAACAATCGAGACAACTGAGCCTGGCTGGGAAGGACCGGGTTAAAAATAGAATAGAATAGAATTCACAATTCTCAGAAATCTTTGATGAAACTCGTGTCCCGTGGCGAATTTGCGTACAAAATTGCTTATTGACCGAAATATTCCTGAACTGCGACCTCGGACGGCTATTATTATAAAGCAGCAGTGAGCGTTTGCATTTTCCATGTAAAAATTGCTACTCGTGCTCAGCCCGGGCGATCGTCTATAATTTGTCTTTTGCTCGGTCCGCACTCGCCTGACCTCATCCAACATTGCACAAGCCATTAAACTGCAACTACCCAGCTTCCGGGCAATCAGGCGAGTCTGGTAAACTTTTTTTTTTATCTCCACCGCGTGAAACGAAGCCGAAGTTGAGATATTTGTAAGGAAATCCCGTTCTTAGTGCGAGTGCGGCAAGTGCCGGTTATCTCCGTTCATTGCCTTGTCTTGCCTTGCCTGCCTGCTTTCACTCTGACTCTCACTCAAATGAGTAAGCTGCTTATCGAAGCGGAAGGAGACTAGTAGACCAACTTTCCCTGCTGCTGCGATGAGACGAGCATGTGTGGTTAAGTCACTTACACATTACGCATTACACTACACTTGTTACTTGGTACTTGTTTACTCGGTAAACTTTCGCACTACATTAATGCGAGCTCGACTATGAGTGCGGTACAACAACATTACGTGCATATGTTCCACTTTAATCGTTTCTGGGTGGCCAAGCTGCTGCTGCTGACGCCAAAGCGAAGGCGACAGCAGTAAAGAAAGAAACAAGAATGTGGAGAAACGAGAAAGTCGTAACAAGAAAACTTAAATTCAATTTACTGCGTCTGCTGCTGCTGCTGAAATTGCAATTACAACTTCAAAACTCATCTCATCACGTCCCAAGTCGCAAGAAATTGCCCGGCCTGTGCCTGGACAAGAAAAGCCAAGCCGGTCATTCTGCTATGCTCGCTGGATGCTTCTGCTTCGTATGTCGTGTCACAGACGAAGCCACTCACTTACTGAACCAGCATGAGTACGAATCTTTTCTTTACTGCTTCATTTAACAACGGGAGATAAAATTTTAAAGTGGCATAATACTCGAGAATCGAGAAACAAGACTCGAGAATTTCGAGAATGGCTGCTAAAAAAGTAGAAAAGGAAGGGATTACATTTTAGAGCTTCTCCACTGTGATTTTGTGCACGCCCGCGCGCACGCGAATAAAAGACAAATGACGCGTGCAGCGCGATGCGCGAATTCCAAGAATTTTGTTTGATTCTCGGTTCATCTTTCATTTATTCTTCTTCTTGCGATGCTGCGATGCGAAGGGATGGCCTTATTATTTAAAGGGTGAGATTCGACGGACGCTAATGATGATGACTCCAATTCAGAGGCGGTCGGCCCGATTCCGCGTCCGTGCTGCTGCTTTCACTGCTCGGTCGAGTAGGCACGCAAACAAGTGAAAGTTGATAGTTGAGCAGGCAAGTGAAAGTCCCGACTCGCTGCGCTGAGTAATGAAAAGATTCTGGTTTAAAGCTCAGCCACGCTTCGCTGAACTGAACTGCTTTCTCAAATCTCGGATTGCAGACTGCGACTCATAATCAAATAAAGATGACATTACGCCATATAACAATAAAATGCAGTCAGAAGCACGGCTATTTTATGCATGCAAAGTGAAAGCAACCACCATCATCATCAGAATGATGAACTCGATCATGAGCGAGCCAAGCCTGAGTAAAATCCACGCTTGCACACCACCGCCATCGTTTCAAGTATTCATGATCCGGGATGAAAATACTTGAAAATTATGCATGTTCTTCCCAAAAGTGCTCTAAATTTCCCATATAATAGTTTTGGATCCGAGTTTTAGTGCTCGCCGCGCCTTTCAATGGAGCACGGCTCTCAAGTACGCTGTTGTTGTTTTGGATTCGGCAGCCTGGCAAAAATTCGAGTGCCAGGCTTGAATTATAGCAACAAAAGAGCAATTTGCATAAATTAACCAGGCCGGGCTTAACCTTTACGCAGTACAGCGTGCAAAACGGCGAACTACAATGGCAAATCCTTTGCCTATGCCAAATTCGTATTGTTCTGTGTCCCTACTCAGTCGTTTAGCAATTTGCAGAATTGCAAATGCAAATTCTAACGTCTACGCCTTGGCTCGGATCTTTCAATGAAATGCGTTACTGGAATTTATCACGCGCGCACCGCTTCCAAAGAAAATATTTCCAGAAGATGGGCCGTGAAATCTCAGGTAAGAGGACAAAATCTTTTTGTCTTCCCGGATCGCGGAGAGTTTCATATTCGTATCAGGCTGGGGCTCGAGCTTCACCGTATTTTTGCCTTCGCGAATGACATGTTACTAAGTCCACTATCCACAGCGAAAACTTTCCCTTGCCTTATCCCTTTATGAGGGATTTAAATTTTGGAGGCCGGATTTGCCTAATTTGTTCCCATCGAATGGGAATGCGAGCTCCTTCAAATAAAAAATTCGCCACATTACGCCCGTATGAATTCTGCAGATTTCGCAATTTTGCTTGAAAATGCCAGTCTGGTTGGCTGGCTGGCTGGCTTTTATAAAGTACAAAATTGGCCTGGCCATCTCGTCGGTAATGACACAAGTTGAAAACTGCCGTTAAACTCCCGTTAAATTAGCGTGCGGATTTTATTACTCATCATTCCAGTGATTCCGACGTATGGCGCGCGTGACGTGACGCGTGCTCGTGCTCTCAGTTAAAAAGTTTGACTGGCATTCCATACAAAGAGAACAAACTGATAAGATTAAAATGCGGAGACGAGCATTAAAAGTTTTTATGTGAAGCGGCGTGGCGCTGGCGGTCCGCTACTTTTAATTGGCGTCAGATTACGAGCGAGAGCGAAGCTAAGAAGGAAAGGAGGCGAAGATTTATCTCTCGATTAATTTGCGTATTACATCTTCCAAGATACGAAACTGATGCGAATCCGTCCTCGAATTGCAATCGAGCTTCGATCGACTCGAGTGTCGAGTTGTCGAACGTAGGAGATTAAGTTTTCAATGAGTTTTTCGATTTCATTTATTGAAAACGGGACTTGAGTGACGATTGTCAACAACAATCAACAACTGGAGGGCTGGCGATAGCTGCTGGAGTGGCAATTTGCCAGAATCAACATCTTCACAGTACAAAAGTCGATGTCGCAGTCGCGAAAGTACGTCGTAGAAAAAAAAGAAACGAAAGAAGATTGTCAATGGTCACAAAGAAATCCAGCCCTGCCTTAAGTCGTGACTGTGACTCGTGAAATTCCTTGGCATTGCATCCGAGAATAAATGAATGTAATGAAGAAAAGGAGCCTTTGCCTAAGAAGACGAATGACCGGCCGACCGTTCGCAGTTCGGGTAAGTACGAATCACGCCAAACCACGCCGTGAAGTGGCCTGGCCCGACAGTGGGCAAGTTTAAAGCGCCAGCCAAGTGGAGCTGCTGAACTGATAAGAGATCGCATCACATCGCCCGTCACGTCGCCCGATCCTCAAGAGACAAGAACCACGTACGGACAAGAGCCACCACCGACTACCGACCGACACGAGTTGAGTTGGTTTTTGGTTGTTCGTTTCACAGCAAATCCGATAAGAACAATGAACATTATTTACAGCACAAATACCACCAAAAGTCAACTCAACCCTCGCACTTGCAGTGGAATCGCACATGGTGTCTACTGCGTATGAGTAATAGTAATGTAGGTCAGGCATTATTTAAAGCTTAGCTCGCATTACATGGAGAGAAAAATGTGTGGGGCTCCAGCAGTCCACTACGCCTGTCTATTTTTATTCCAGTGCCAGCGTAAGGCAAGAGAAAGAAGTGCAAATTTTCCACAACTCGCAATCGAAACTGCCTCGACAAATTACTTCTGGCTACAAAACCGCCCGCGCTCTCAAATTGAATACCATCACAAACAAAAGAATGGGGAAGGTGACTTGATGTCGGTCAGTCGATGATGTGAATGTTGCATGGCGTGGCTGGCGTGTCCACGTCAAGCCAATGTAAATTTAGCTGGCAGATTTCATTCACGCCGTGCCAACGGCCGACGAGAACTACCAACCAGAAAAGAAGTCCATGCCAAAGCAGAGCCAAAGAACTCGACGAAGACTCGTCAAACCAAAGTTGAATGTTGAAATGAAAGTGAAAGCAAAGCCGATTCCAATAAAAAACTAATAAATTCAATGAGCGGGGCGCTTTTATGGAGACGCGCTCGCGCTACGCGAAATGAATAAAAGAACTGCTCACTGCGAAAAAAAAGTGGGCTCTAGTGAGGCAAGAACTGAAAGGAAATGAGTCAACATGTCCATTGTTGTACTTTATTCGGCTGTTCTGCAAATTAAGTTATTCCTTCCTGCTTCTGCTGTGCTTGAAGAAGGAAATGACTGCGGACAATGTAAACAAGACAAGTAAAATGTAAAAGTATAGTATTAATGTCATCAAATACAAGTTGATCCAGATCCGGACGGAGATGGAGTCGGAGAGGACAGAAAAATAATGCATTTGGTTATTATCTTTATTGCAGAAGAAGACACTGGCACTGGAAACTGCGATTGTTTAAAGTGGCTCGTGCTCGCGCTCGTGCATCTTTCGTAAATGGTTTCGTGGCGCACTTCAATCAAACTCAAAAGAGAGTAAATAAGATAAGATTCAAGTTTCTGGTTCAAGTACCAGAACGAGATCATTTGTCTGGCCGGCCATCTCTCTTCTTTTTGTTCCTTCCTCTCCAGATCACGTTTGTAGTTTGTGGCTTTGTGGATACGCGCGAGACAAATCTTGGTTTCTGGTTTGTCGGTCCGCGCTCACATCAAAATGATTAATGATGCATTGTATTTGCCATTTACTATACAGATTTTGTCTTCCGACTTTTCTTCTTGACGGAACTGCTGCGACTGCTTCTCAAGAACACAACTAATTAAATGATTGTGTATGAAAATCTTGCTTACTCAAATATTTGGTCTTCGAGTCTTCGTTTGGTAAGTCAATCTGTCTTCGTGTCCTCACGTCTTCAAGATTCGTTTATCTTGCCTCATTCCTTTATCAGGAACTCTTTTCCCACGATTGACTCCCATCATTATCATTCATTCAGAAATCACATCCACAGCACGACGAACGAAGAACAGAATGCAAGAGCAGAGCAGAGCAGCAAAAAACGGCGCGACTCCCAAAATAGTCGTCCATCAAGTCCTTCTACGGAAAGCGCATCTTTTCTCTTTCGTGCATAAGAAATGTGCGTCTGTACTCGTATCGTACTCTGTATTTGCTGTTCCTGATTTGCTCATTTGTGATGGTGATGGCGATACGATGTGTAATGGATCAAATTAATGCCTACCTCACCGCCGCAAAGGGCTGCTCGTAAGAAGCATCAGCGTCAACAAAGAAATTTCCAATCGCACTCACATTTACGTGTGGCAGAACTTTACAGACTCAAGTGAATTAACTTTAACGAATCTTCTGTCTCACGAGAATTCATGCGCAAGACCAAAGATAGGAACCAAGCGCAGGAAAACAACGAAGAAGAGAAGAGTTGAGGGGATATTAATATTAAAAATGCTCAAATTCGATGGCTACTCGAAACGAAATTGTTAATTAAACACATGTTCATATTTGTAGTTCATTGTGGTGGTCTTTCTTTCTCTGGCGTGCCAGTGCCAGGCCAGCCTTTCTACGATGTGTTTTGAATTGACTTGGCTTGGTTTTAATTACGGCTGGTCCTTTGTCATTATTTCAGCTGAGCTGACAACATAATTGTCTCACACCATATAAGCCAAGCCCAGACAAGAGCACAAATTACAAATTACAGTTGCAATTGCATGCACGGCATTGTAATATTAATGTAATACTTTCATATTCATTCACGACGCTGGCACAAAACAGGATTAAGTCATCCGTTATTAATTTAGCACAGTAATAATTGACGAAGGCTCGTAGATTTGTCTCGCTGTTCACCTTCACTGAGTCGTCCAGTCACCTTCACCAATTATTAATAATTACTAGAGACAATCAAGCCATGAATGATTAGCATTGGCACTCCTGATTGGAATGAATGTAAATTTCCGACGTAATTTGCGATGTGAATCTGCGCCTTGCCTTGTTTGTTTAAATCAGCCAAAAGCGAATCCTGGCGACTGGCGAAAGAAAGGCGTCATTTTCTGCGAGCAGCAGCTTTTGATTTAATAATCCAAATGTTTAAGTGTTTATCCAAATGGATAAACAACGGCCCGCACCCGGAGCATCCGCCATGTCGTCGTACACTCAAGGTTTCTACTAATGAAGATGTGTACTTGTGAATTGTGGACTTAGCAACCCACTTAACACTGAATAATGACTGTTTTCATTCTGAAATCCGATTCTGGCGTGCCTCACAGCGTTTTCCGGTTTGTTGAAATTCGTTGGAAAAACACGGCCTTTGCGGTTCTCGGTTGATTAATATGAAGGTAAAGGGCACAATTAACAATATTGTGCAAGGGGGTTCCCCGCTTCCTGCAAAACTCATATAAAAACCGCATTATCCAGCAAAATAAGGGCACAACGCACATATGCAAAAGAAGAAGGCAAGCCGCCCGCGTGTGGTTTACGTGGCCACGGGATGGAAATTTTCCAGATTTTGACTGGAACGAAATGCGACGTGACATGAGCAGCAGTGCGTGTAGATTAAAATTATGAGTGGATTAAAGGTCGGATCGGAATCTGAATTTGAATGAAGAGCTGAGACACAGGAACAGGAAGACCGTAATTGGCTGAGATTAAAAGCCCTATTCAATCTTGAATCTTGATATTCTCGAACAGATGCGACGCAGTACGCGGCCATTTTGCGTGCGGTTCGCCATGCCTGCCACACGTCGCTGGCGGAATTATGCAGCGTAGTCGTCAACTATCAACTTTTGTCATTTCGGATGAAATCTTGCTCTTAACACTCAAGCATGCTGGATACGAGATTACTTTAAATGAATGAAGTGAATGAACATCTGAGACGGTACGTTTAAAAGTATCGTACGGTCAAATTCACTTAATTCACGATGATTCATTTGGCTCGCAGGGAAATTGACTAGGTCGCTTTGTCACGGCCCACGACACGACGCATTTTAGTTGACTTGACATGGACCAAATGTGCACTGTGCAGTGAGAGTGAATTGCATGGCTTGCCTTGGCTCAGACTTGGATTTGGATGAGGTGAACAAATTTTAGTGTGTCTCCGAGCGGAGAGCAGCAGCGTGCTTCGTTATTTCGTATTAATCTCAATCTCGGGACAAAAATAGACGCAATCTCATTTAATATGCCTCGGAAATATTACACTCTCTCAGAAACTGTCAAGATAATTTTTAATAAGCAAGGCTCTCGTGCGCGCATGAATATTTTACATGTAATTTTCTCGTGTAACGCGCATAAGTACATAGATTACGTTTACTTTACTTTGGATTACTTTACTGCAAATTACTTTGCACAGAGATATCTATTCTTGACATTCTCGAGTATTACGAAACGAGAACGCAAATTGTACACGCGCACGCGTGGAATTGGCTGATTAAAGCCGAATCTTTCGGAAGCGTCGGTTATAGTAATTAAAAGTAAGTGCGAATTTCCATCAACTGTGAAGTGTTTTGGCTTATCTGTCATTTGCACTTGGGCACTTGCAGATTAATTATTCAGGGCCGTGCCAAGAGCAAAACATTGACTTAACATTCGCTCTTGGAAATACACTCTAGTTTTGGAAGGCATTGGGAATTCGAATTGGAAGTGGAAATTTACACTTTGCAAGTGCTAATTTACTAATGACACACACAATCAATGATCAATGCAGATTTATTCGGCATTCGCCACATGAAACAGTATGAAAGTGGGCCGCCCATCGCAAAATAGTGCTGATGGAACCCAGAATGCCAGATTTGCAGACCAACAAACAATTATCACTGTTCTAGCAGGCTAGCAGCGAGGTTATTCACTTTATTCGCTCACAGCGCGGCTGAACAGCAAGAGCAAAGAAACTATGAAACAGATGCTACGTAAACATGAAACCTGATCTTACTTCATAAAAGTAGAAAATATCCGCTTCCGTTCTGTTCTCTGACGTCCCAACGCCAGCAGCGGCGGAGTTGTTGCATGATTGGTTAGCCCATTTATCTTGGTTGAAAGTGTCGGCTGCTGCTACACAATCGGTGCTGTTGACAATGCCGATACCTTCTGCAGCCGCTTCAACGTTGTTGGTAGGTAAATATGAAGGAATGCTGTCACTGTCGCTGTCGCCCATGTCAAAGTCGAAGCCTGAGGTGCGGTGCCTTGATTTGATCGATGAGCAGTCAATCAGAACGACAAATCCGAAAGCCGAAATTCACTGCGCCTTGCCATGCGAATTCTGATCCAAAACTGAAGCTTGTCGGTGCACAATTCGTAATTCGCAGTGAAATTAATGAGATCCGACCACTGAACGTTAAATCAACACTCAAATCCAAAACACTTTCAAAACCGTAGCGTGAGAGCCGTAATTAAAGTTCACGTACGCAATTTGATACTCCATTTGGCAGATCCAGCCCATTCATTGTTCAGTCGTTTGAATCAACGTCAATTTTGTCCCCGCACGCGGCTCCCAGAAAATAAACACGCAGACTGTCTTAATTAGGCGGAAATGAAAATAAACTTTGACACGGGAAAATACGTAATCGAACCAGAATCGGCATCGTCGCATTAAAGGGCTGAATATCCATTAATAGTTTGCGTTGGACACTTTGGAGCTAGCTGGAATAATAAACATGCACTTCAAGACGAAGACGTGGAGGTTCTAAGGTTCTGTAAACTTCGACGATGACGATGACGAGACGCTGAAGCCAACGCTTTCACGGTGTTTCACGGGCAATTTGGGCGTGGGGAAAGTGAGACAAAACACGAGAAAGTCATGCCACACTTTTCTACCTTTCTCGAATGTACGCGTACGCGCACGCCGATAAAATTAACTTCTTCTCAATAAACCACACTAGAACTTCAGATCCCGGGTGGAGAAAACAGGTTACCTGGAAATCTGAACGCTATTAACAGAAATCCGTTTCGTTTCAAGACTCGATTCGTTGTTGACGCTCCGATCGAAAAAATTCGAATGATATGAAGAAAATGTGAGACGGCCCGTTTTAGAAAGGCAGAAGCCAAGCCAAGCCATGTTTTAGTTTGTGCTGCGCTACATTGAGAAAGCTCAGGCCAAAGCCAGCCCTAGTCGACTTGTAAGTTTGTGAAGCCAGAGGCATTGCCATGCTTTACATGGTTTTCGTTCGTTTGCGTTGCCGATGCCGCTACGCTTTTCATTTCTGGCCTGCTGTCTGCTTGGTCTTATCGGCAGGCACGGCGTGACGCTTTCGGTGCAGAAAGTCTCTGATGAGCACGAAATCATGAGTGTCCGAAAACGAACTGAACCGAGAAGCCCACTGCCCCGTGCCCCTCGGCAGCAAGCGAAGCGAGTCCAGCGAGTAATGACTTATTGCGAATTGCCAGTTGCGATTTCGAATCATGGCATGGCAGATTATTTCGTGACCTGTAAAAGAAAGAAGGCTGGGCACAGAAACTTCATTTCAGGACGCTCAGGAGGTAATAACAATAATGGCTAATAGAGTTTTCTCTCGTTTGCAATAAAATCAAGCCACTGCAACCCCAAAATGGCTTAAAAATCAGCCAGCCGCGGACGCGTCCGCGTAGGCCCACAAACCCCGAAGACATTGCAGACGCAGATTTTGCTCTCGAGTGGAGCGAGCAGTGTAGGCAATAAATCTTCGTTCGCTTACACCAAAATGATTGCACCGACCGCGACGGACCCAAATTGAGATGAGATTTCACTCTCGAGAAGCATTTTGGAGTGAGAAAATGAGAAAAATGAGGCGTGCTCCCGTCAATGTGCGGTGCGGTGAAGGCAGGCAGGCAGATTCACTCTTCCACTGTAAAGATCAATGAATCTTTTATAAATAGGAAAATTCGTTTAGAATCTAGTGCGATGCGATGAGACGCGACGCGTCACGCTCACGCTTAAATAATGCATGGCATGGCGTGGCTTCCCAGTGCCGTTGCCGGTTCCCGTCACAAACGAAATACTTTGCACGATGCATGGCAATGCGATGGCATCAGCCACGAAAATTCAGGATTCGGATGCAAAATGCAAATAACAACACGACAACACACAAGACTCGGCGAGGCATTCGTTATTAGGCGAACCTCAATTTGCTTGCTCTGGGCTGACTGATTTTTTTTTTCGTGTATCGTGAATCTTGATGTCTTGTGACTCGAGCACAGATGAATTATTTGCGGTATCAGTTTACTATTTGCAGCATTTATTAAGTTACAGACGCGGAAGGAGGAAGAGGCTTTGTGGATCCGAATTCCAGTTTCTAATCAGAGGAGATTCAAAATTCAAACCTTGCTCAATGCTCAAGTAAAGCCAGTTCAAATGCAGTTCAACTTTTCACCTTTCGTGCCGCTTGAAAAGTGAAAATATTCAACAGAAAACATTACACACAAAACATTCCACCGAACTGTCGCGACATGGGAAAGAGACTGTTGGATGTTACGGGTTCCTTCACTAACTTCATTTCTCGAAGCGTTGATATGCTCATTCCTCACTGACCACTTCAGTCGACCCATCCCTTGACTTCAGCGATCTGTCAGCAATTCATGATTTCGGATTTGATTTGTTTACCTTTTCGTTTTCTATTTCGACAAAATCATTCATCAGGCTTTCAGACATTCAGCCTCCAGCGTTCTCAGTTTCACTGCCAACTGCCAACATGCCAATCCAAGCACGCAAAAGCAAAATGAGAATGTGAATGCGAGGGTGCTGCCGACATTTGCCAGAGCTTGGCTTTTAAATTCCTCAGAACTGCGAATTGAACTCCACTTTTAATCGAAACAGAATTCAGCGAAAGGCAATAATGATAATGACGTACAGTTTCAGCGGTGCAGAGTGGAAAACGGAGAATTCGCTCTCTTCCTACCGCACTTTTCTTGTCTGCCAAATTCAAGTGGGTGATTGATTTATACGAAACACGAGAAAGCAATTAACTTGTGTACACTTTTCCTGTACACTCAATGCTAATGCAAATTAAGCGGAAAGTGGAAGATTCCTCGGCTCGTAATTCGAGTGTTTTCGGCTCAGTTTCGCCTCGAGGTTTTCATTCTCGCAAACTCATCAAATTCATTGAGCATTTTAGCTGGATAAACTGGAAATTCACTGCAAATATATTATGAATTACCAATATTTGCAAAGATTGAATTTGCAAACGTAAATATAAAGCATAATGGCATATATGTCCTGTCTTACCCTGCCCACGCTTGTCCAGCTTTCAATATGTCAGTTACTCAGGCAAACCAAGGCGAAGGACTCAAAACAGACGGGCGACATGACATTAATTTGGCTACGCGCACGCGTGTCCCGCATACTTTTTCCGGATGCTATCCGGAAATTTGGTTTTGAGGCGACCAAGCGAGCAATAAAACGCCGCCAACAGTTTGGGTATGGAAAGAACCGGAAAGTCACCAAGCCACGTGCGCGGGCCCGTGCGTGGAAGGCTCCAACCACGAAACTTGGAACCTTGGCCTGGAAGAATTTGCGTGAATTTCCAGTTCTGAATTTCCGAAATTAATCCCAATCCAACCAGCCTTGAGCCGAGCCTTAATCCGCACATTTTAAATTATGTTCGTGACATTCGAGCGAGCAAACTAGAGCGAAGAGCGAAGAAACTTAAAAACACATTCAGTTAAGTGTTAGGCGGACAATTTTTCAGATTTCCACTTCATTACTCCGATTCGAGCATCATTTTTCAATGATTCGCAAGAACAAGAGCAAAAGTAAAAGTAAGATGTTCATTAGCTAAACAAAACAGCTAAACAGCAGACAGCAAAACAGTTGTTCACTTCACTTCGCGGAACTCACGCGTGAAATGTAAAACGCTCTCCACTCGCTAATGCTAATTATTTACAAACACAAGCCGACAAGCAAGATTACGGGCAAAGCCAGGCAACATAATGCCATGCCAGCCATTCATTTGCCTTTCACGTTCCAAACTTTCCTTTCTTTTGTTCTACCTCGCACGAATTCCTGCACGTCAACAGCCCGCATTTTTCCATGCTTGCCGTTTACATTCGTTCCGATCCATTTTACATGCTAAATGACATCTCGCTTCGCCTTCGCCTGCGTCTTACGTCTTTCACGTGCAAGAAATGCATGTCTTTCATAAAAAGACAAAATCTAAAATATCCTTTACAGAACCCCAGTTTCCTATTGTCTTCCTCTTCTTTGGTCATTAGCTTTTGTTCGTGTTCGTGTTGTGAAGAGATTGAGGAATTCAGTTTCCTGCGTCCTGAAATTATGTCATAATGCGCCATGCTTTATGCTGCGTGTCAACATGAAAATGACAACTAATTGATAGTGATAGTGTATAAGCATAATCACAAGAAATGTATTCCTTCCGTCGTGTATTCATCCTGGAGCCGAAACTCGAAACATACTTTGAATTATTAAATGACGGCAGCCCAGAATGTGAGCACTATTTTATTCAGATCGGCTCCTCTCCGAATGTTCAGAAATTGACGCTGGCATAATTTACTGCATTAATACCGAATACTCAAACTCCGTTAAGTGAACTCATCATTGGACTGGGCATTTCTTTGCGTACACTCAAGTCAAACTGATGTAACTATGCAAATACCCCAATAAGGTATAATTTAGGTTGGAAATGTGTGGGACGACTCATTAACTTATGAATGCATAAGGAGCCATGTCGAAAGCGAAATAGAAGTCCAAGACAAAGGCGTTCACATCCGCGCTCGCGAGCCTAGAAAATCAAAGTCGCGCACGTCAGAGCACGCCAACGCCAGCATGGCATAAACACTAAACATCAACACCTGCTCTTAATTAGTGCTAGTGCAGTGCAGTACAGTGCAGTCATTAAAATTATTTGTTATGTCACGCGTCACGCCAGTCGCCTGTCGTCAGTCGTGAAGTTCTTAATTACTGGCAATTGATTTCCTTTCTCGTAAAACAGCGACAGCGAACTTTGAGTGAATCGAGGCACAAAGCATTAATTTTTATGGTTCCGCTTGGCAATAGCCATTGGCTTTCAGCACGGCGGATTTTATTATTATTGCTAATTGCTGCATTACATTTTAAGATGGTGCCGCGTCACGGCACGGCACAGAGCTTGTCAACGACCTCGGCTCTGACTCGCGGCGGGCTCGAGCACAGCACATTTTGATTGATATTGCGTTTTATTCGAATATTCGAATTCGGTACAAAAATAGAATTTCTTTTGAAACGAAAGCTCTGATAGGTCAACTTCAGCTTCCGCTTGTAAAGCTGGTATCAACCGGTTTCTAAACGAATTACTTCAACTACGACTAAATTATTCTTTGGACGCTACTTCTGTTGCCGCCGTCGTTGATGTCGAAGTCGGTGTCAAGGCCAAGGCTTGGACTATATTAACAAATTCTGTTTGATAATTCAATCGAAGCTGCGCCGCTGTGTCCAGCACTTTGCGGTACGGATCCTGAAAATTAAAGTACACAGTGCATTTAAGCCACAAGGAAGGCAGGCATGAGAGGAGGACACGCTAAGAAGTTTAGAGTTTCTATGAACCTCAGCTCCTTGATGGTCCAGAATTCCAATGGCGCTTATCGGAGTTTTTATCTTTATCGGAATCCCAAGCACGTAACGATTTCCACTGAAAACGACGGGCACGTTCTTGGATTTGGCTGTGGCCAGCATGGATTCGAGGACGTCGTCCAATCCACCTGCGAAAGCACAAGATCCACGATTCACAAGAACACATGCCTTCCACCACCGCGCGGCAAAATTAGACGAACTTTGATTTTGTACTCACCTTTCACGTTTTTATTCGATTCAATGTCCGGCGCCAGGATGATCATCTGCACTTTGTTGATGCTCATGAAATTCATAATCTCTCGAGTTCCGTGGACGTACCGCTTCTTCAGTTTGTATTTGAGCTTGTCTGTCTTGTAGAGTTTATCTTGAAAATGATGTAATTGCTTAAGCAAACTGATAACAAGGCCGTGGAGCTCTTTGCTCGTATACATATCACAGTATTTTCGAAATTTTCGATTGTGCATTTGAGCCTTCACTGCTTCTATCATTTCTGGAGACAAATTCATAGACTTGACCTCTTCAGATGCTGGCTGGGGCTCAGACGGTTCAGGATCTGGTTTTATGGCAGTGGCAATGGCGCCTTCGACCAAATTATGAAAGTAATCAGGCTGCAAGACGACTGCGGCAGTTGCCAGCTTGCACTCAGAATCAGAATCGTCGTCGAAGCTTTGCTCTTGCTTGATTTCTATTTCCGGCGATTTCTTTTTACCTTGAGAAACAATTTCCTGATGAATGTCTTCAGGCGGTGACTGTGACCGGGAAATCTTTGATCCTGGCTCATGCTTGACTAGACTGAGGTAGGGGTCATTGGCATTTGTCACAGGTAAATTGACGGTCGCCGCCGTCGGTGAATTCTCCAGCGACAAGTTCAGCGTTAATTTAGATAACCCTTGTAAATCCGCGACGCTTTCCTGGTCGCCCACGCCCGAGTTTTTTCGGTTGAGGTTTTCGGAGATTGTCAGCTGCTTTCTTAATTGCCTCGACAACAGAATTGCCCTTTTTAACCTTGACGGTTTCTTCTTCTTTGGCGTCTCCCTCATTTTGCCTCTGTGCATGACTTTAATTCCTGACGAGTCCAGAATATTACCAGCCGGTTGCAGCGTCTTTTCGTTAATGCTGATACGCGCTGATTTTCTTGCGGCTTTTGCCAAGGCTTGAGTTGACCGTTTCGGCGTTGCTGCGTCTTTCTTCGCAGACAAAAGAGCTTCAAGATTGACGATTAAGGGAGCCTTCGAGGGCTTCTTCTTGTTCGTTTTCGGGGTTTCGGGCTTTGAAGGACTCGGCGAATTCGAATTCAAATTCAGATCTGTGGTCGGTGTCAAAGTAGTTGAAGTTCCAACATTTTCAGTTTTCACAGCGTTACTAAATGACGGATCGTTACTGGGAGTCGCCACACTGGCATTTAAACCAGGCTCAGACTCTGATTTCGATTTTGATGCAGCGATTGAATTCGCATTCGCACTTGTCGAAGGCGTGGCTAAACTTTCAGGAGACAGCTGAATTGGCTTGCTTGGCCTCGAAGGATCAGCTCCAAGCTCTGGAAACTCACTTTTCATGTCAGGAGACAAAAAGTTCAAAGTTTTACCCCATTGCGGTTCAGGAAAGCTAACGCGTCCATTATCAGACGTTGTCGCAGGCATGGGAGAATCTATTCGCGTATTTTGCTGGACGGCCCTTACTACGGGGTGACTGGACGCTTGCTGATTTCCTTGAAGCCTGGAGAAAACGGCCGGACTCATGACTTGAATTCGTGAATCCTTCGGTCCATAAATTGCTTTGAATCTCTCCTCTTCTCTCCGACGTAACCTCGCCTCCTTGGATTCTTTCTTTTTCTTACTTTTTTTTGCAGGTGCATTTTCGGCCGCGACATTTGGCGCAGAAGCATTCGAAGGTCCTGTAGTCGGACCCGAAGATGGGGACGGCAATGTTGGGCTTTCGTGTGTGCCGGTGCTCTTCACTGGGTTGCCAATGGAATGTGTTCGTGCCTTGAATGAGCTGCTTCTGCCTGAACTTGTATCAAATGGACCAACGTCGTCGTGGGACCGCGTCTTAAATTCATGGGCGAGCCTCCGCCTTGTGACTAGCTTAAACCCATCACCATTTCCACTGTCCGTATTCATTGATTGGTTGGGGGTACCCATTTCTGTGGCCGAACAGCTGACAAAATAAACACGATATCCTCTGAGCTTAGAGTTGCGATTTCGTCAAAATGATTCGTGCCTTACCAAAATGACTGGAGTTTCTTATCTCCCCCAAGAATTTGTTTTTACACATTGCATTGTCCCTCTTGTGCTAGTCACACAAGAAATTTCCAAATTTTTTACTTGCAGCTTGATTTTTTGGCAAGTGCGGAAAATTGTTCTTACCTTTTAAGTTTCCAGAATATTAACTTGAGTGCAGGCAAATCATGGACAATTAATCTTAATTCTAAAGCCGCGGAAGCAACTGGCCTTAGAATTCTTTCACAGTGTGATTTTGCACTGTCACTGTTGCATTTTATTCAAAACTTTCAGTTTCGTTTCGAAGTTTCGTCACTTCTCTTGCAAATACACACACGTCAGCTGAACACAAGAAATTACAGTGCGCCTTTTACCTTGTAAGCAATTTAACGCAATATTTTTCATTTATTGTGTGGTGTAAATTTCTGCACTAACACGTAATTGTAATAGAATTTAATTCATTAATTCTAGCCAAAATCCAAATCAGTTGCTGAATTCAATCAAGTATCAAGTAGATAATTAATAAACTTCTTCAACAAATTGCCCTTGTGCTCGCTCCACTGCTTAGAAAGGAGGAGGCTGACGGACGAACGCCAAACAAAATGGTTTACGTCGGCCAAGGTGAGCCAATTAAATTAATGTTTACTAGAGCGTGAATGTAAATCAGCGTCAATGACGCTGATTGTTAATTTCCGTGATTGTTATTTGCGAATCAGTGAGTTGGGCAATTAATTCGTACTTATTGTTTCGTAGACGGAAGACTTCAAGAATCCAGACCCTTTGGAGTAAGCTACGTGGTGGACCTCTTCTGGGGCTTTATTGGCTTCTTTGTATTCTTGTGAGTGCAAAAATTGGTGTTATTTTATCTTGCCAACATGTGTTCCAAC
The DNA here is from genome assembly GCA_009869945.1 of Mesaphorura yosii. Lineage (NCBI taxonomy): Eukaryota > Metazoa > Arthropoda > Collembola > Poduromorpha > Tullbergiidae > Mesaphorura > Mesaphorura yosii. Next base: position 61,103 of record WIXG01000312.1, on the reverse strand, counting down.
TAATTGCCTCCAATAATAATGCGATTTTCCGATTTTCTTTCCTTAGCTTTCGCTCATTATTTCACCTCGACGATCCATCGTCAAGAGGTCAGTATGGAAATGGAAATAGGAACAGTAACAGTAATGGACGAGCCTTTCCACAAGCGTGGCCGCGGAGGTAACTTCTGATTCTTAGTACCCAATTTCCAATTAAACTTTAACCAACCTATCGCCTAACCTGCTTCGAATTCCGATAATTAGGAGGATGGGAGGTTTCACCAGTGGGAGCGCGCCCGCACCGCCGCCATGCGCACCTGGAGGAGGATGAGGTTAAGCTCAGCCCAGGATTCACCGCACAGGGGGTCTTGGGTCGCAATTTTCAATTATCGCAATCACCGTCTTATCGCATAATTCCTGTTAAGAGATCTATACTGCCGCTTGACATTCTTTCTTTTCCCCGAATTCCTAACTCTCGCCTTGTTACTAGAAATTAACGTCCATGTCCAGTACATTCTTAATTTTTGGTGTAGCATTTCGTGATGAAATCAATTACTTGATTTTATGACGCCTTTCCGTAAAACTTCGTAAAGAAGGGAGGAAAAGCTGATACCTTTCCCGAAATGTTTGCCAGAACCTTTTCCAAAAAGTGCTTAATTTCAGTAACAATCATGTTCAAGTTTATTCATAACACAGAATACCAAAAATAGCAACACTTTGCAAATATTTATATGATTAATCATAAGATAAGCTATTTATTACATACGTATACGTAATAAGTTTTATGATTAGAACGAATTCGAACGAACACAACAATAAAAATGACTTGTCCATCAAGAACAAGAACTTTGAGCTTATTCTAGAGATTAGCAAATAGCACACGTCGAAATGTTCACTTTGGGTAAGTTGGAGTAGCACTCAATTCGGGAATGCGGACTAAAATATCAGTTTCTTTCACAACTTTTGCAATCGTGTCGATTGTCCTCATGAGATTGTCATGCTGCGTGGATGCATGTGGTTCTGATTAGCATTAGAATTCCTGTGATTCTTGTTGGCTAAGCTGGCCTGTTTTTGACTCTGGTCTTTGAAGCAATCAGTATTTGAGCCAGCCGTCAATGGGCTTCCGTTACTCTGCCACACTTCGATAGCTTCAGTGACGATGAGCTCTGCAACTTCTGGAGATGTCTGAGAAGAAGAAGCAGAAAAATTTCAATTACTGGTTAATGCGTCAGCAGGTCTTGAAAAGAATCGAGTTGCATCTTTAATTACCGATTTTATAAATTCTACCAACGTGAGCGAGGACTCTGTTTTCATGATTGTTTGCTTAAACCTTGTGAATATCGAAATCAGGAGGAAGACCATTATGATCGAAGATCCGCCCATCACTTTGTCCCAGATCCTGAAATCATTAATCAAGCCACGAACGGTACGGCTGAAGGAACCTTCCTAATTTTCTGGCAATTAACTTTGATTTGGTATATATGTAAATACTGACATACCTCTGAAGGGCGATGATTGGCAACATATTGGCAAAACACTTTTCCAGCCATCTTTCCAACGGCAACGCTTCGAAGAAATTGTGCTGCATCACGTACCTGGAGAAGATTTTATCATATAATTGAGGTCACATGAAAGATAAATTAACGCTATTAACTTACTTGTGTAAGGCTGCATCCTGCTTCATGAGCATCTTCTCCGTGTACGAAATCAGTGCTGGAAACGTTGGTTTGAATGACTTGAGCAAGCGACAAAATCGCTTTGCTAACCAGTAAGTGTCCGCATCACTAGCAACGATATCACTTAAAGCTTCACAGATCCTCAAGAACACTTGACCGTCCTGAGAAAGAGCCTGCGATGCGAAACGAAAGAAATGCATTTGACAAAAGATTACTTAAGGGTAATCGTTAATCGTCTAAATGGTTACCTCCTGCTGATAATTTAGTCTAAGCCGTCCCATTTCCAGTGCTCTCATGTACAGAAACACATGCGATTTTTGATTGTTGGTGTTAATTTGCAGTACCCGCAAAGTGCTGGAAAGGTCTTCGCATTGCTCCTTCCGTTGTTGACCGACAAATTCATGCTGATCCAAGTACACTGGCAGAATATCTGAAGCGAAGTGATACAAATACAGATAAATATTCCGACCACTTTTCTAGCACCAATAAATGAACTCAGACTTAAACTTACCCAGGAGTATTTTCCAGAGCAGCATGCGGTGCACGGCAGGTACGGGAAACCTTAACGCAAACTGTGCCAGACGGGTCTTGTCCAGTGGCCGATCCTTCAGGAGTATCTCGAATGACTTCTTCTCCTCCACAACCCGAAAACCCACCTTCTCATAGTAGTACGACCGAAAATTGCGATCCATACCACTAATATCACGTTACAACCGCACGCAGAACCCCCAGCCCTACGGCCTGAAAAAAAATGAGCTCGAGCGTCGAGCCCTTCTATTAAGCGTTAAGCCAGTTAGTCTACCATAATTAATTAAATACAGTTAGAAATAATGGTGCACTGCACGACATGAAATCTTTAGAAAAGTACCGTGTTTCGGACTGACTGACTTCTTCACGGCCAATAAGATTCTTCGCAGATTGAGTGAAAGAGAACTCTGAAATCACATGTTCTATTCTGCTTTATTTACATATAGCAAGATCCTTGAAGCAACTTCATATACGCTTTGTTCACAGGTTACTTTGTTGGGTTACAAGTCAGTTATGGTTAAACCATCATTTATCGTAACTGTTTGGCTCGAAGACCTGCGTGATAAGAACAGATTTCAGTTATTTTCATGCAGAAACATTGGTTTCTGTAGCCTCGTGCATTTACATTGGACGTTGGTAGCAGACGTCGAGTCTAAAAGAATGGTAGACAGAAATTTGATGGCATTCGCGATTCGCAGATTTCGCTTTCGACTTGAGATGAAATACCATTATAATTATCTGCTGAACTCCAAGCTCACTTCCAGCACGCACGCCGCCGACCTACACAACGTTGACATTTGACACCTGCGACGTCAAGAGTCAATATTGGATAATTGAGTTAACAACTGTCAGCGTCGTCGTGTCTTCTTTTTCGTGGTCATGTCCAATTGCATTCGCAATTCGCATGAAAAACATTCTAGGAGTTCATCAGGCTACGGCTCCTCTTCTTCATTATCAGTTAATTAGGTTAATAAAACTGACAACCGCCTACCGAGCACCTGTTAATTAAATAACGAATCGAATTACTGGAGACAATTGCCGTTATTCGGTGCTTTTCTCTATTTATTTCTTTGACTTGCTGTCATTGCCCTCTTGCACCACAGCACACACTACACGCATTAATTATTCCGTTAATCTGTATCGTAATGTAATCCTTTCCAGTCCAGTCATTGATTCAGTCCTCACGCTCTGTTTTGAGTTGAAGCTGGGGTCAGCCGATGTCAAAGGAGAATGAAACTCTGCTACTTGCTGTTCATACTCGCAAGAAGAGTGAGTGAAACGCGAATCGCGAATGAGCGTTCAGTTAGTTCGAAACTGGAGAGACGCCAAGGCCGAAGCAATCCTCCAGCTCAATAATGGGTCGGCTTCTTCCTGCGCTTATTGTTTTATCCGTCCTTATCAGCTTCGCTGATTCGAATTTATTTCGCCCACGCCTCCGAGCTGGAGCCCGCGCAAAATCTACGGCCGCGGGTCACGTCGACAGAATCGCAGCCGCCGTTGACGTTGCCAAATTCAAGGCGAACCCACGCCCTTTGCCCGACAACCACTGGAGTCATGCGCCGAGTTACAGGCTCCCAAAGTCTGTCGTACCCGTGCATTACGACCTGAAGATAATTCCCATTTTGGAGAGTCAAGTCGGAGACTACGACCGGTTCACTGCGCCGGGCTCAGTGCGCATCGATGTGAATTGCGTGGAGCCAACCGACAACATCACGCTGCATGCATCGCCAAACCTGGAAATTCTGGAAAGCTCCATTCGCGTAAGTCCAAGAGCCCAAGTTTAATGCGCACTTCGAATTTACCCCAACGAGGCTTATCAGCGATGATATCCCAGGTCTCGGACTCGTCAAACACTTCGATCCCGATCCTCGGCTTCGAACGCGATGAGATTCTGGACTTCTTCGTCGTTAGGTTTGGGCAGCGACTGCAATCGAGTGCGGCCTACCAGATTTATGTCGAATTCGTGGCTCCCATTGCGAGAGACGTCCTGAATGGGTTGTATCTGAGCACTTATCTAAAGCCGGAGACAAATGAAGTTTCGTAAGTGTGGCCTATTGAACATGCTAAATGAGTTAGAAATAAATGCAGCATATGCTTACCTACAGATATTCTGCTGCGACTCAATTTCAAATGTTTTCATTTCGACAAATGGCGCCGGGCTTTGATGAACCTGGTTTAAAGGCTACTTTTGTAAGTTGGTCTTGATTTAAATTTACTTAAAGAAAAACGAGTGCTAATAATTATTTTGCCACGAAGGACATCAGCATCGGCTATCTTCCCGCTCAATACAATACGCTATCGAACACCGATGTCGTCTCGACTTCCCAAATGTAAGTGTCGCTCCTGCCGGCCGATAGCTAGCCAATCTGATTGACTAGCATCCTTGATTTCATTATTAAGGTGTGACCTTTCAACTTCTTGATATTTCAGTGAATCTCCCGAATTCCAAGGCTGGCTCTGGGACCATTATCGACGAACGGTTGTTATGAGCTCATACTTAATAGCCCTGCTGGTGAGCGACTTCACATACGCCGAAGCTCCGCCTGGATTGTATCGAAAGCCTGTCCGCGTAAGAAATTGCCGTTCGCCTTGACCATATCGTTGTCGTTCGAAAATGGCAGCATTTCTATTTCTACTATTTCAGATTTATGGCGTGCCACACCAAATTGCAAATGGAGACGGACAATACGCGGCGGAAACTACCGCCAGAATGCTGGCATTTTACGAAGATTATTATGAGACTGAATACTCGATGCCAAAAATGGACACGGCAGCCATTCCCGATTTCCTGTACGGTGCAATGGAAAACTGGGGCCTCAACACGTACAGGCCGATTTTCTTGCTGTATACGGCTAATGTGACAACGGAGAAAGAGCGTGGAGTCATCAGTCACACGTTGGCCCATGAATTGGGCCACCAGTGGTTTGGAAACTTGGGTAATTCAATGCAGTCAAGATTCAACGTTTTCGGAAACGCATTACGATAACGACTCATTGCTTTTCTATTTAGTGACCTGCGCGTGGTGGAACGACATTTGGTACGTCTTTGAGCTCTAAGTTAGTTGGAATTCAATATATTTAATTAGCCGATGCCGATACTTCGCAGGCTGAACGAAGGCCTCACGACTTACGCCAGCGTCATCGCTTGGCAGCACACGCAGCCAGAATTTGAGCCGCTGAAGTACTTTCACGTTAACGCCTTCCAAAATTCCCTCCTGACCGAAGAGTATGGTTCTTCCGTCGGAAAGCATCTCGAAAACAATGGTTCCATGAAGATCATAGACAATTTTAATGATGTCACAGCGCGGAAAGGCTCTTGCCTCGTGAAAATGATGGACAGCTTCCTCGGACCAGAAACGGTTCGAAGAAGCATCGTCAACTATTTGCAAGGGCTGTAAGAAACTTCCACAAGCTTTGATTTACACAATCACTACAGAATCTCCGAATTGCAGATCGTATCAAGGAGCGACGCAAGATGACTTCTTCGCGCATTTGAGCGCACAAGCCGAGGCTGACGGCACACTGCCAGAGGGACTGACGGTCAAGGACATTATGGACACGTGGACGAACAATCGAGGGTTCCCAATTCTGTACGTTTACAATGTGACCGGGGATGACACAACAATTCACATTCGCCAGGTAGCTTTGCAATAATTGTAAAGTTTCCCTGTGTAATTTTTTTAATTCGCGCTGAATCCGCCCATTTTTAGCAACAATACCGTGGCATCAACTCATCTCAAGAAGACTCGGCTGGCTGGTACATTCCGATCGCAATCGCGACGGAGGACGACCCGAATTTCGAAGGTACGAAGCCCCTGCTTTGGATGAGGCCGCTGCAGACGGAGGCGACGTTCGCCGTCGCGAATCTTACGAAATGGGTGATCGTCAACCCCTGCGCGAGAGGATACTATCGAGTTGTGTACAACGCCCACATAACACGGCAGATTTGGAGAGTTTTGGCGAGCGCACATACGACAATCTGTCCACAGAGCAGGAGTCAATTGATTGACGATTATTTCATGACTGCGTTCCAGAACGCGACAGGTTAGCCTTATTTAACAATTCGGCGAAGCATCTGTTTATGAAATTTCCTGTCGAGCAGATTTTGCCGATATTGAAACGGCGCTCGGCTTCACAAAATATCTTGGAAAAGAATACGACCGGATTGTTTGGGAAACTTTGGTCTTAAACTTGAAAAGCACTTTCTATCAGTTGATGGGAACGCCCGCATTTCCTGAATTCAAGGTACGGAAGTTAGTTAGCACTAGCAGAAAAGTCGCCAAATCTGGCCAGTGAATTAAGCTATAGAGTGATGAATCGTGTGGACGTTTAGAAATACTTTCTACCCAAAATTCTTTCGGCAATGTCCATTATCGGATTCAGGCAAGAAGCACATCACAAAGGTGGGCAAAATAAATTTGCACAAAGATAATGCTTAATGGGAAATGAATCATGCTTATCGCCTTGTCCAGGAGCAAACGTGATTCTCCGCTCCATGCTGCTCGAATGGGTTTGCAGAATGGGATCCGAAGATTGCAACGCGTACACGAATGACTTCATTGCTCGATGGAAAGCGAATCCAAACCAAAATCCGTAAGAGCAAGATTTACACACTGATTAGTACTCGGCTAATTAGCAATGTTGATCTTGATCTTGCTCAGAATTCCACCGGATCTTCAAGCCGTCATTTACTGCAACGCGATTGAGCATGGAAATCAAACTAACGTGGATTTCATCTGGGGACAGTACGAAATTGGAAGCGAGGTGCAAAAACCGAGACTTTTGAGCGCTCTGGCCTGCTCGAAGCAGATTGCCACACTTCAAAGGTACTTCAATGCCTGATTGCTGTAAAATTATGTGGGCGTGGCGGCGTGGGCCTCCCAAATTAATGTGACGTCGACATTTTCTGAAACAGTTTACTGGACGAAGCCATTCACGAAAATTCGACGTTTGACGAGTCTGACCGAGTCGTGGCTATTCAAAAGATTGCCACAAACGTGTTGGGAAGGACGCTGACACTAAATTTCTTGAGGTCGAACTTGGACACGATCATTGATCGATTTGGCATGGCCGGCATTTCCAAAATTGTGAACACGATCTGCTTGAATATGGCAACGCCTGAAGAACTTGCGGACGTCAGAGTATTCATAAATGACAATCAGGAAGAGTTTGGCTCGACTTCGGAAACGCTTCGAAGTTCCTTGCAGAAGCTTCAAAAGAACGTCGACTGGAGGGCAGCGTACGTGGGTCGCATGACGAATTGGTTTAGAGAGAATTAAATCAATTCATGTAATGCATTTGTTAATGTTTGTGTATTTTTAATAAAATTATTCGAAAGTGGCAAGGAAGTGCAGCAATTTATTTATTTTGGCGTCGAATCCCGGACACTCTTTATGTGAAGCCCAAAAAGTCATAGATTTTCTTCTTGAGCTCCAATGGAGCTCACTTCTTCACTGGTCAATAAAATTTGTTTTTACAAAGCACGTAAAAGAACAAGACAGGAAAAATATCACTGGCACTAAGCTGCTGCTGGGACTATTTGTCGGCTGAGAGAGGTAATTTTGATGACTAGCTTGAATTGGGAAAGTAAAGTATTGGCAACCATTAACATTACCTTTTTAGTCATTTTAGTCTGTTAAGTTTGGAGGCTGGAAGAACAGAATAAGATATTGGAGTTCCACAGATTGGACATGAACTCACATCGGATTTGATTAAGTGACCCTTCCTGTATCCAATGCTGAAGGTAAGCGATAAGTCTTGACGATTGACACCCAGGTTTCAGAGTAATTTGTGGTTCATTTGAGTATTTGTCTTGTGTGATAGATTGACCATGAAATTCTGGAACCTTAAGGTCAGATTTGATAGCACCCTGCTTGGAAGATTGCCATTTAAATGTTAGTATTAGTTGAACTGCCCCCAAGTAAAAAACCTACCTTCTTCCAGACGTTTTTTGTGATCACTAGCGCCGGACGCGGTTTTGGGAAGACATGCGCTATGAAGTTTGCTGAAAAGGTGGCTCCTGACTCCATGGGTGTCCTCGTAGGAAGAAATGACGAAGGATTAGCTCAGACAAAGAAATCAATCCTGAACAAAACCCAGATTAAGATCAGTACTTTGTCGCATGATCTGTCAAAACCCGAAGGTTTCATGCTGGAAGAGAAGGTGGAGAAGGTTTTAAAAGAAGCCGGAGCCAAAGCGTCAGATTTTGAACACGCGCTGATTGTTCATGGAGCCATGACGCTGGGCAGCATGACTCGCCACACTCTTGGGATTCGCAACGTCGAAGAACTGCAGCGCTACTTCAGTATCAACACATTTGCTCCGGTAGTCCTCAACGCACACTTCATGAACGTCTTCAAGGACGACAAGAAGATGCGGACTGTCCTGAACACCACGTCTGACGGCGCTCTTCGCCCGTACAATTCACTCAGTTACTTTTTGCGCTGCGAGTATGGCAAGAGAAGCGTTCATGTAAGTCATCCACAATCCACTGATTAACTTTATGCTGATCCGGTAATTAATTTGCCAATTTGTGATTTGCCGTAGGTGTGTCACTGCCAAAGAAGAACCTTCCATACTGGTTCTCAACTGCAATCCTGGACCGCTGGATCTTCACATGGACATCCTGCGAACATCAAAGGAAACGGATCTTCACGATTATGTTAAGGAAATCACGGAACAAGGCAAAGTCATCACTCCTGAGCAAAGCGTGGACAAGTTGATTAATGTACTGGAGAATCGTGGATTTGTCAGTGGAGAACATGTCGAGTACGAAGATCTCAAATGAACGTCCACGTTTTATTTTAAGTACGCTGAACTGCGTATAAATGCCAAAATTAGTATTGTATGTGTACATCTGACGCAGCGCCTGCAAGAACCGCCGAATAAAATATGGGCGTGAATCTGTGAAAATGAAATGGCTTCGATTCCACAAAAGTACGACAATTTATTCTAAATCCAAAGAAATCACAGCAGTCGGTTTTGCGTCCACTGGCCGCTCTTTGTAAAGGTACCACTTTCTGTTTGGGATGTCAAAAATTCCCACCATTGCAGTCCAGCCTCCGCATTTCCCTCCATTTCTGAAGACAGGGTACTCGGCGTTTGTCTGATCGCTCAGAATCCGTTTCATGGTCTCCAAGTCGTAAGTGGGCGCTGACATTGACTTCGTATGTGCCTGAATCACTTCCATGCGGCACTCACTTGATTTCGATCTCCCATGCGTCTCGACCACATTCAGGCGAAGGTACCTGCGTAAATTCGTTCAACTCAAGACAATTTGGCATTAATTTCAGTATCAAAAGGCTCACTTGTTGCAATGGGCGTAGCTTGAATTGTCTTTGACGTGCTGAACGTCGTAAACTGTGCTCGTGTCGGGTGAGTTGCTGCTGTCCCCGTTCAAGTTTGGCACGACCTCAATGCTGTAAACCGTCGAAGACGCTGCCATCGCCATCGCCGATCTCAGCTCAGGAGCATAGATCAGGTTAAGATTGAACCCATCCGCAGCCCCTTCAGGCTTTCCTTCGACAATTTGGATCGATTCTTCTAAATTCCTTGCGCCAAGGAGTGCTCGGTTCATAAACAGGATTGCTGCTCAAAATAAAAGCATCAATTAAGCTAAGGCTCCAGGGCTCCAGATAACCTGGCACATGTGGAAGTTGAGTCCTTACGGATTCTAGACGGAAACGTGACCGGCGACAGAAGTGTGTTGTTACTGTTTAATAGCCCCTGGTAATTAAATCCCATTGTCGCGCCTGGCAAGAAGCCAGCGTATGTGATGGCTGCAAAGTGCTCCAGTTTCTGGGTGCCTGCTTCGTCGTAGATTTGCGCAACGACTATAAACATGTTGTTCTTCATTGCCTGAGAGGCGTCTTCGGTATGCCCGAGAAGTAGGATGTTCTGCGGCGTCGAATCAGGGCGGATCAAAATCAAACAGAAACTGGAATTCCTTCAGAGAAAAATAGCTCACCCTCTTGGAATCGTAACTAATGAGGTCGCTGCATCCATTGTCACCTGCTCCTTTCGAGTCGTGAAGGACTTTAGCCTTCTGTGGTGGTATGATGATTGTGTCGATGTGGAGTAAAAACAGCTGAAGAAACAAGAAAAGAATAACAGAAGTTAATCCATCGAAGAATTTTGAATATGAACACCTGAACTCACCGAATGAGTTAACTCACTTTATAGAAGGGCACATCAGCTCCCTTTGCAATTCCTTCCAACTCCTTCACGAGCAATGGATACTTTCTCATGCATATTTCCAAGCACTTGTCGTAAATCTGCTTTCCCTCGGCGCTGGTGTAGGCAGCCAGTAGATCGCTGAGATAGCCTGCTTTTTTCAGATGGTCGTGTACCAAATTCTTGAACGTGCGTCCCTGGTGAGGTGAAAGATGATCGAACCGTTGAACCACGACATGAGCTTAATTGCGTCCATGATGATTTAATTTAGTGGTATTTGCTTACCATAGAGTAGCCGACTGAAAAATGTGTGCCCTTCACGTGAAGAATGGGAATGTGATTCAGGAGCTCAGATTCCAAGCGCTCCAAGTCTGCGTCCACGTTCACAGAAATCGTCGACATGATGCCCGATACCGGTGTCAGATGAAGCGAACGCGATGGGCCAATTGGCAGTTTTTGACAGTGGTCAAAAACAAATAACGCAAACCACACGCGGAAAAAAGAGCCGCACGAAGATGATTCTAGCAAGCGACTTGCCGTTTGAAGCCGTTTGAAGGAGAGTAGCTTTTATAGCATATCGGTGACCCATGGTTGATTAACGAATCATTAATACGTTTCAGTCACGAATATACCAATGCACTGCTGATTGCGATTCAAGATAATTGGCCGAGTATAGCCAGTACAGTTAATTGCGTAATGCCACTGTAAACCAAGGTCAAATTTCAAGTCAAGTGTGAAAGCTCTTGGCCAGGCCAAGCCAAGCAATGAAATGAACTCAACACCAATTCGTTCTCGTTTCGTTCATTCAATTATTTAATACAAACAGCAGTTAGACAATTCGGGAACTGAATCTCAGCAAAAACTGTCTAAATACAATGGCAAAATTAAAGCTGGTGAACTGCTACATGGTGCGTCAAGGTAGATGGACCACGTCTGCTCCCGCACGTCGAAAATACCTAGAAAGATATGTGATTTCATTCCCGAGATCAGAATCTGGGAAATTACTTATTTACCGACGGCAAGCGTCGCGCAAGAGTCCGGCTTCGCTCCTCTCCGATAAATTGGAAACTTTCCGTCGCTCGTGTCGCTGAGGATCATTTTGATCTGCTCCAGCGCTCTAGTGTCAGCGCTAGAGGCTCGGAGGCTGTCAATGGCTTTATGCCGGTGTAAACTGCTTCCGTTTACTGTGGAACGGATCTCGGGAATGGAAATTCGTAGGAATCGGTTGCAATGTGCGTAAAGGCCCGTATTCGTAATGTTGACCAAATTCACGTCTGACTCGGACGCGAACTCATTTTGGCCTGGTGCGACTGGTGCCACTTCAATATTGTAAAAGTTCGACTGCTCTGGCTCTTCGGCTTGCCCTTTGCAAACAATTAGATTTATGCTGAAGCCATCTGAAGTCCCGGTGCCCGTGTCTCTCAAAATGGTCAGCGTTTCGTCCAGGGAGTCGGCCGCCAGGAGGGCGCGGGTTAGAAAGTTCCTGGCTGTGGGCGGGAAAGGCAAAAAGACACCCGAGATTAGCGAAATTGTACCTCCCTCCTGGTGATTGGCGATTGGACAGTTAATTAAGCAGTGATAGGGAATTGCGCACGAGTTTTTGTTGGGGTCGTCTCCGCCGGGTACAGCGTATTTATTGTGTAGACCAATCCAGACGAATTGTAACCCATCGTGTAGCCAGGCAAATGTCCAGCGTACGCGAGCGAACAGAATTTCTCGAGCCGCTCCTGCTTTTCATCGAGAATCTCCGCGTCAACGATGTAAATATGGTTCAGGAACTCCGTCGGCGCGTCTTCGGTGTGTCCCAGAATTGGCTGCGTGCAAAAACACAGAAAGTACCCGACTACCAATTTCTGCACTACTTCAGAATAAAAATTTGACTTTGCGCCACTTACGTGCTTCGGGTCAGCAGAAATTATGGTCGTGCAGCCTGCGTCGTCAGAAGTGCTCGAGTTAGGTGGAGCGAGCAACGAATCAATGTGGAGGAGAAATATTTTGTCGAACGGCACTCCAGATCCGGCTGAAATTCCTTCGAGCTCCTTCACGTACTGCGGAAACTTGGCTTGGCACAGTTTCAGGGTTGTCTCGTACACCTTCCGTCCTTCGTCAGTCGCATATTTCGGTAGAATCACTTTGTTGAAGAAGACCCAGCTGGAAATTAGGCTGGTGATCATTTCCTTAAATTGCCTGCCCTGTAAAGACGTAAAGAATTGGGTTCTGGTTCTGGAAAAATTATCCACCCTTTCCAGTTGACCAGTTTGCAGTTTGACTTACGACTTCGTAACCGACTTCGTAGTGAGTTCCACGTACGAAAAGAACAGGAATCTGTTTTGGTGGAGACATTTCGCCTTTTCGACCTAAAAACGACGGAATTAGCCTAAAATTGCACTGGAAAGAAATTGGAGCCGGTTTTCACCGAATGGGAAATGGAAAATGTTTTCGTGTGTGAATATGCAAATAATTACGTAAGGCGCACCGAGGCAAGTCAATAAAATGAACCACAAAATAAAAGCAACTTCTTACGCAACCCACACCGAAGAAGCTACACAAACGACGACGACGGGTTAATAGTAATAGATTGGTTTATTTCGTAATTAATTGCCGTTGCTTGCATAATGCTATGCTGATGCTTCGTTGCTTCATACTAACAGACAGCAAAACACTTAACGTTATCTTGTAATCGCGCGAGTTGCGGCGTCGCGTCCGTTTCCTTAACCAGTAATCTAAACAGACACTTAACTCTTAGTTATAGTCCCGTAAATGTATCACGTATCGTGCTTAGAATAATCTTACAACAACATTAATAACGCTAGTTCGTAATTCAACTGTATATCCGCGTTAACTATTTCAAAATCTGTCTGTTACGTACGCGTACTACGTTTGCATGAAGGAAGGAAATCGAAATGAGTTGTCAATCACATCGAGGCAGAGTAATTTCGACCGTGGCGTGGATTAGAAAAATGTCAAAACATAAAATAAATCTCGCTTTAACGAAAACAAAGCTAACCAAACCAGCGAAGGCGAAGAACGACGACTCCCCAGTAAAATAGTTGACAGGTACAACCAAGGCAAGGCAATTCTAATCGTAGATTTTTCAATTTAACATCGCAAGCTAGGTAGACATCAGACATTAAGTTAATAAGTTTTTGTTAATTGGAGGTTGATTGTACTATGATCAAATCGGCTATTCAGCGTTGGTGTCGCTTAAACTCGTCGACGTCGTACGGCTTTGCTTCTCGCGCAGTCTTGAACTTCTTCGAAGATTCTGTCTTTTCGGAGCCCGATCATCGCTTGGTTCAATTCCAAGCACACTTTCTTCCAGCTTATCAATGGCGTGTCGGCCAATGTACGTCCAGAGGCCGATTGTATTGTCCCACTAGAAAGCGAAGTAGAATTGCTCAGTGTTAATAATTTTGCTCGTGTGTGCATTATTTTCTAAATCTTACCGATGTGCTCACAAGCTCAGGCTTGTACGGGTGCCAGGACACGTCACGAACGCAGGAGCGGTGACCCTTTAAAACTCGTTCAATTTTTCCAGTCAGGACATCGTAGATAACAACTCGCCCAGCTGCGCATCCAGTATAAATGTACCGTTGTCCAGTGGAGAAGGAAGGAGAGAATCGGCACCGGATGAGAGTGTTTAAAACGCTGTGACCTCGATATGTCATGATTGATGTATCGCCCTCCATCGGCGATCGTGGAACGCACACTAAAAGCCAGACAAATCAATTTCGGGATTCGGGAGTCAATTCTCATGCACATTATGTCGATTGGGTCAACTCACATTTCTTTGGAACTCTTTGCCAACGATAATCCCAATTCTGCTCATTGACTGTCTTCTTCGTGTTGGAAACCGTATCGTTACTTGAGAATATTCGCATATCCCACAACTTAATGGATTGATCCTTCGAATTGGTAATCAAGTAGCGTCCATCATTTTTCGAGTCTATGAATGTGATTCCGTCTATGTGACCAGCGAAGACTCCAACAGGCTTTGGGTGTGATTCGCTTAAAGTTCTGCGATCCCAAACCTAAAAACAAATGTGGCACTTTAAATTCTACTCGAACTTCTCGCAATCGCCCAGGACCCGGGAATGAAGGTCGACAGTGATAGCTTACCTTGCACAGACCATCGTCAGCTGCGCTAAATAAAATATGGGAGGTCTCGTCGGCGAATGACACGCTGTTCACGTCGTCTTCGTGTGCGTTTATCTAAATTGCAACATTTCAGGCAAGAATTTAGAGATGGCTCTTGAAAAATACACATAATTGGCTTAGTTGATCTACTGGTGAATAAACACCTTCAGAACTCGCTGATTAGCACTTCGGTCGTAAATGTAAAGGTATCCGTCGTTCGCTCCTCCTAAGATTTCGTTGCCGTCTTCAGAGAAGACGACGGAGAAGATGCAAAATCTTCTCGACTCCGGACATAAGTTTAGGGCCTCGTGGTTTTCAGTATCACCATAAACATTGCATATGTGAACTAGAAAAAGAAAATGCAAATTCTTCTTAAGCATCAAACTTCATACCGTCAACGTCAACTGTTAGCAATAATTAAATGTGCCACAAACTTACGAGATTCTGACCAACTAGAATAAACCATGTGCTGGCCGTCGGGGCTGAATGCTGTGTCAAGAACGGACCAGCCCACATCACGACAGTGAATCTTCTTAAACTCTCTAAAGAAGTCCCTGGACGAATCGTAAACTCGCATTAAGCGATCTGGAAGGAGAAAAACAAAATATTTAAGCCCTGGCAAATGCAACTCAATTCACTCAATAACGTATTTCAGGCATTTACCTTGCGACGCGCTTAGGAAAATATCACCGGATTTAGAGTAAGTCCCACAAAATGCCTTGTGACCATAATTAGCGACTTTTCGTATAGAATTTGGAAGAAATCGAGTAGTAATCAGATTCCTGTGCGGTTTGTCATATCCTATATTTGGCGAAACAACTCCCAACTGAAAATCGATAGGAAATGTTCACTGTCACTTGTCATCCTTTATCTAGTTCACAGCCAAACTTACCTCCCGAGCAGAAATGAAACTAGGCATATTATTCTTTATTGTAGAGTTTAAGCCAATTTCTTGTCGAAGAGTGACACTCAGGTCGTTTTTCTGTAAGCGACAAGAAACGGATGAAACACTTAAATTTTTGTTACTTTCTGTTTCGATTAGATAATATGTTTATGGCAGCAAGCATTACCTGAATCCGGGCAACGTCAGAAACGTATTCACATTTTGGTGGTTTTGGGACTCGGTATTCCGTAAACCTCGATTCGGTATCGGACTCTTCACCTGAAGACACGATGTGAATTTGCCCACTATCAAAACAAAGGGCAAAGAGTTAGGTAGCTGGCCTTCAAGTAATTTGCTTTTTTTGTGTCGCTTACTTTCTGATTAATACTTGGAACACTGAAATTAAGTCTTCGGCACTTCGAGGCTCCGGATGAAGGGAGACATCAGAATCATCTTCCACGGAGTCGTCCGACTCGTCCATATCGACGTGCCTCAAGTCTTCTCCGTCATCAGCCTCGCCTCGACCAGCTGATGAGGTGCTTGAGTTTGAGCCCATGAAATAAGCCTACGTTAAACAGATAATTTGCTTAGCAAAGTCCTGAAATTCAGTCATAATCACCATTCCACATCACATGACGATTAATTGATATTAATTGCATACTTACAGCCGTCTCTCCGAATGCAGCAGCCGTTTTGGGGCTTTAGTTTTTACGACTCAGTGCTGTGGAACTGAATCTTCGATTTAGATACCACTCATAAATTAGATTCGATAAAACTGTAATCACTCACAATTTTGACGATTCCAAGGAACTTTGGAGGTTATACTTCACCATTCACTTGCTCTGCCGGCTGGCTGGAGTTGGTAATTATCCTATTTCAGTAAATGATCACCAAATGATCGATCATAAAATCGGTGGTAGAGATAAATCAGATAAACTTCCAACAGAAGAAAGGATTTTGAAATCCAAATCCACCTTAAACTAGTCAAATCAATCGAAGACAGTATAACTAAACATTATTTTGTCAATTAAACTGCAGTTTGTGGCTCAATTTAATTACTGTTTGGTCGGACCAGTGCAGTTGAAGGTCACGTCAACTGTTTTCTGTTTGAGCTCGGGCAGGGGGACTCGGGCTCGAAGAATCAAAACAGCAAACCATCACAAAAACGAACCCAACACGCAAAACATTGCGAATTTTACTCTGCAGGCTGCTGTCTTTAATGCCTTGCCTGCCTACGTGACGTACGTGACAAAACAAAATAGCACAGAGCACCAGCAAAGCCTTGCCAGTTGCCACCTGCCACATGCAAAAATCAAGGAATGCGACTAGTTATTTACGCAAAACGCATGTTGGCATATTGCATCTTTTGCATTCATCGCTTGGAAAAGTACGTCGGCACGGAAAATTTGACAAAGACTCGACCAATTTCAAGTTCAAGGTTGGCAAATTGATTTGGAATTCAGTGCAAATGAAAGTCCGCGCCCTTTCTGATGACAAATTGCCCATAAATTGTAAGATTAATGATGAAGTTTCGAAATTTGGGGCTGGGCGAAGGCTGTCTTCGTCGTTGTCTTCTTCGCTGAGCCAGACTTGCCACGCCATGCCAGTCTCGACGATCGACTATCGATATGGTCGAATGAATTCACTAATTTGCTTTATTTGCAATGAAGCAATATTGCATGGCTGAATCGATTCGAGCGGCTCTGAGAGGGTCAAAACTGTACACGCTGTCCAAAATTCTGCCTAATTGGCCGAAAGCTCACGCGTCGAACGCATCATCGCTCCAGAAAGAAAGATGGAAACTCCGAGCAGTACCCGGCTCTCATTTCCACAGGGCAAAATTAACTATAACTGGTTCATTGACGATGTCCAGTCACGAATTGGGCCGTCAATTCAATATCCGACGTCAGGAACCACGTCCGCGTCCGGCCGGGCCCGGTCTACTTGCAATTGCAACTACGTCTTTGATCCCTTACGCTCGTACCTCAGCTTGCTTTACTGGTTCTGCTATTTCCCGTCCAAAATCAGCTACGACGTGGACACCGACGAATTTCAGCGAACCAAGGCTTCATTACCTCGCAGAGTGGCCGTGGTGCTCTTGCATCTGCTGGACGTTGCGATTTTCTTTCGTGCAATGCAACGGCCATCAGAAGGAGACACTCCGACATTGAAATTGTCCTTTCGCCTGTTGTACTTCATGTTTCTGTTCGCTGGGGTCACGTTCCATCGCATTGCGTGGGTGAGCGAGGACAAAATCGTGATGCTCCTGAACGAAATGCGAAGGGTGGGAAATAAAATTAATGCAACTGCTACGCCTGAAGCGGAAACAAGGTGGAAAAGGAAGGCAAGCCCATTTTCAATTTTCGCGCTGGTAAAGAACGAAGGTTTATGCCCCGACTGGTTTTTTTCCAGACTTCCCTAGTCAAATGGGTGTCAGGCTTCGCGTTCCTTATCCAAGGAGTGCTATACGCCATCATTCTAGTAATTTACCGCGGTAATTTTTCGGCATTCATCCAGTCAAGAACCGCATTCCTGGAAATTCCAGCGGTTCAAGCGGAAGAATTTCTGTCATGGCTTACTGGAGGCTTTGTGCAGTTCGAACCTGACCCGGTAGGACACTTTGAGTCCGTACCACCTGGAAAAGTGGTGTACTTGGCCAGTATGGCGTCCTGTTGGCTCTTGGCGATACTTTACAATATCCTCGTCTGGAGCACCTCCTGTGCGTCCATTTTTTTCTGGAGTTACACCTTTCGTCTTATTCTCGTACAGTTCTTTACGAATTCGGAGCTAGAGGAGAAGCAGGAAACTGATACTTTAATTGAGGTAAGCAAAACAGCTGATCAGCAAGGTGGTACACTTCATTATTAGAGCGATAAGTAAACGACTTTGGTTGATCAGTACTCAGAAGCATCGAAGCACTTGTAGAAATTGTAGAAACTTGTCAACTTTGATATTTGGACTTCAATTTTCTAGGCACTGAAGACCTTCAACGAAATAACGACCCTCCTCGACAAATTCAACGACATTTTCGGACTTAATATCTTCACGATCGTTCTGACGTGCACACTCTTCATCACAGTCAACATCTGGACGGTGATCAACAGTGTGTCAGACGTGTCAGTGTCGGTGGGCCCGATTTTGGTAAATTCCATTGTGGTCGTCGCGTACTTGTTGTTCACGTCAAGCTTGCTTCTCGCCGCCGATGTTAATAATTTGGTAAAATACTGTTATGCGAAAATCAACATGAAGTTGTGTTCAATGAGTCGGACGATTGTGATTGCAGGGAAGTTCCATTTCACTCTTCATCAAAATCCTGTTTCAAAACTCCTGCAGCAGTTTGAGTAAGCATGCGGCCCACGCCCACACAGTTTCTGTCGCAGACATCCTCCAATCGAACATCGTCACGCAGTCAATCAGCATCATCAACTCGGACGTCGCGTCATCAGCGATTGGGTTGAAGGGCCATGGATTCTTCACGCTTTCGTACTCGTTTCTCGGAACGGTGAGCAAAGTACAGGATGTGCGACCGTAATTAATTAGGTGGGTGAGTAATTTTGTTTTGTTGCTGTTCTATTTTGTTCAAGGTTGTGAGCACCATCGTCACGTATTCAGTCATCATTATGCAATTCAACACGAATGACTCAAATTCAAGTGCAAGAACGAGCAATTCGTAATTCGTACTTAGCGAGGAGGCCGAAATCGATTTTGTAATCAGTCAATAATGTCATTTATTGTGTTCTTACTTAATTGACTAAATACTATTCTAATATCACAGTAATGAGTCAACAGGAACTTCGAACTTGCAGCTACAGCTGGCGGCAACATAATTTATGGACAAAAGCAGTATTTTTTCATCTTGTACTCGTCCACGCATCGACTCTGGTCTCCGTATAGATTCACACGGCTGATTTCGCCCGACAGGCCCCACGTTGTACCGCCAAGACCACGATCGCCGTTTGCAGTCGGCAGTTCGACGACGCTCGCCTCGAAAATGGCGTCGCTCGGCGATGTTTTGAATGTCACCGTTAATTTTGATGCTGGCCTTACTTGAACAGCTTCGTCATCGCCGTCGTCGTTGCCATACCCGTCCTCAGCATCCGGGGAGAGCGGGGAATTCAAATTCAAATTCATGGCTTCATCTGCATCTGCACCGCCCACGCTCTCGTTTTGCTCTAATTCTGGCGCAAGTTGATAGTCGTCAGCCGGCGGTGGCGGTTCGGTCTCCGAATCGGGTTGGCCGTCCTCCTCGTCTTCGAAATTTGTGAGCTCAGGATGCACGAGCTCCTGCGCATTCAGCACGGACGTCAGTTGCAGTTGCGAGCACTGCGGGTACTCACCCAGCATTTCATTCAGGGCAGCCAACACGGCGCTGGTTGCTTTCTGAACTCGTTCATTGTCTGCCGGGTTGGGAATCGCTTCCATCGAGTGGCAGACACACCAGTGACTCTCGATGGACGCGTCGGCGCATGTTCGGGAAGGCGGGATTGGGGCGAAGAGGCTGATTCCTCGGGGCAGCGGCAAAGACTTTGATTTGCTATCCAAATCACTGTGCCGATGGCGCTTGCTCTCAAGCACCTCATTCGAAATAAACTTTTCAACGTCCACCAAATCCAGAAGCGTTTCGTGCAAGTCGAATGGTGTCGTGAGCCTGGCGCTATTGACCTCCATGTTCTTCACCGCCCGGGTGTATTTGGCCTTGAACGGTTCTGGAAAAACGAAGTACAGAAAAGGCATCCGTTCCTCGATGCGCCCTTGAAATGTAGTTCGAATATCGCCCCATCGCATTCCGTGATCGCTGAGGAGAACGAGGATCGTGTCGTCCTGATTGATATCGCCGTCGGAGTCTTCAAACCAGCGGAGCATGCTCACGAGGTCCGTGTCCCCATACTTGGGCGTGTCCAGCTCGTCGTGGCTTAACGAGTTCGTCCACATGAATGTAAAGTAATTTCGCTGAACGGTAGGGCGCGCCATCGTAACCGCGATTTTTTGAACGTGGTCAAGCAACACATTGAAAGCCAGCCGCGGTCCGTAGCAGAGGTTCGCATTTCCTGTGCTGATATGCCCAAGCCGGTCGCCGAGTGTCATCATGAACGGTCGCAGATAGAAATCTGTTGGCTGCTCCCAAAATCCTGCCTTTCCATAATTGAATGCGGCCATCCACTGCTCGTCTTCGGCGTAAGACGTCATGTAGCCGGCCTGGGAGTAATTCTTCCATATGAAGGGGCAATCGTCGAAGTATTCGCCACGCCAGCAGCCGTCCTCGCCTTCCACTTCAGTTACGTTGAGCCCAGTCAGAATTGGCGTCACATTTGGGAAGGTGTTGTCTCCCACTTTGGTGTACCCGTTCATCCCGATCGCGGACGCATTCCGGAGGAAGCTGTACGTCTGCGGCATGGTGCGAATGAAGTTCATATGGGATACGGCATCGATTCCGATCATGACAACGTTCAGTGGCTGCGACGGTTTTAGCTTCGAATACAATGCGGCATGCGGCGAGAGCGCCAAGCGGTCAGAGTCTTCGTGCACGAAACTGAACATGTCAACTGGATTCTTCTTTGTCGAGTTTCCTGGAAGGCGACAGTTGACAATGATGAATTCGTATTCTGGAGGGATTGGAGTGACCTTATCTTCGATGGGAGAGCAGGTATCCAAAATTCTGTGGGCGGAGTTAAAGGGTCAGTCGGGAAAATTCGAATTTGTGTCCCTACGCGCTCCCAGCGCCTTGCTTGAAGTTTTTGGACTTACATTACTTCCTGTTCGTCCTGCCTTCCAAACGGCGTGTAGCAGCAGTCATGGACGTCGTAGTCTTCCGGGTTCTCCAGCATAATTAAATTCGACCCGAAATCCGTTGTGAATAGAATTGGGCGATTGTACCTGAAGGTACAGTCGAGTATGCCAGAAGGCTCCAAGTCGACGAACTCCAAAATTGACGCATCGAACGGGTCGAGTTTTGGCAGTTGACAGGCTCCTCGTTCATGCTCACCAGCGGTGGGCTGAATGTCTTCGTTTAGGAGTTTAAAACCGCCTGGAATTGCTGAAAATTGATTAACATAATAAAACTTGCACATCATTTTTCATCAGTTACCTTCTACTTTTGGTTTGGAGTCGGGTAGAAGATCATTCATTTCGCTAAGCATTGGCAGATTTTCATCGATTTCGACTTCGACTTGATCTTCATTTTGCTTCTGGAGAACTGGAGTGGAGTCATAAACAGTCGTCGTCGGTCTAAACTCCAGCTCATGCACATCATTGTACTCTGTGATAACCAAAGGCTCACTGTTCCGAAGGATATATTTGCCAGTACAAAAGATAAGCAAGAAGGTAAGGACACATATCCCAATCAAAAGGAAACTGACTACTAAACGTGTCCCACATCTGCATGCGCTGGCGTTGTTACTTCGCCTGATTTCAATACCGCCGCCGTGAGTCTTTCTCTTTTTTACGGGCGGTGCGATTATCGAGTAATCCCTGTCTCTGCCTGTGCCACGATAACATTTTTTAATCAGTTTCTTTACAGATTCTTGGAATTTCGGTGGCATTTTGCTAAAACGCATTCAAGTGTGGACCTGGACTTGATCGAATTGCTGCCATCCTCGGAATGACTGACCATGGATGCATGGATCAAGAGTTTAATAATGGGATTTGAGGTTTGCCCTTATCAGCAGCACGGAGGCCTTGCTAATCGTTATCAGTGAGTACGTACGCAACACGGCATTGACATTGGACCTGTTCAAGTTGAACCGTAACCAACGATTGTTTATCATTTGCGCACCGCACCTACGAAAGTTGAGTCCGTCCAGATCCACAAAATCCAACTGGCTTGTCTTTGTACTACCAAGCACTTAAAGCGATTAATGTATTAACTACTGCGCTGTGACTTTTGTTGCGTGCGTAGCGCAGTCGTTTACATTTGTACATAATCCACAAGTTTTCAGTTTTCAAACGCAGTTTCTGTCCTCTGGTTTGGGATTGGGGACTTTCAAGTGTTTCAAGGTGACATGGGGTAAAATATTCACAAACTATCAAACGCGACTGCTTCTACTTCTACTTTGATCCCACAGATCACAAATCCCGCTTCCGAAACTTGAATACTGCATGGTCAGGAATTCAGTGATACACTGATAAGCTTATAGGTTTTTACTGTAATGTAGTTGGTATTTATTTAACAAAATCAAAACTGACACAAGATTTATGGGCAATAGCAGTACTTTTTCATTATCAACTCATCCACGCATCGGCTTTGATTTCCATACAGATTCACACGACTGATATCACCAGACAGCGTCCATTTCCACGTGCCCCTGCCCCGGCTTCGACCGCACTCGCTTCGAAAATGGTGTCGCTGGGTGCAGTTTTGAATGTCACCGTCAACGTTGTTGGTGGCCGGGCCCTCCAAAATAAATAGCAGCGATGTGACCTAACCTAATCATTTACGTTTTGACTTGTCTGGTTCCAGATTATCAAGATCCGATTCCCAGGCACTCTCACTGAAATTCAAAGTAAGTGACTGAAGGATGAATTCTCTTGTCCAGACGATGATTACGAGTGTCAGAACGCACAAGGCCGGCAGGAGGGAAAGGAGGACACGAAGATGCCATCGTTTTAACTGTTCGCATTTTATGCCACTGTTTTATGTGGTTCTTTAAAGATTTTGGACAAATGTCACGCATTTTGGAAGGTAAAACCGTTTGTGAACTCCTTCAACGGAAATTGAACGAAGCGGCAAGGTAAATAGCTTATGACGAAGGTCAATAATTGCCATTGCAGTAAAATAAATTCGTAAATTCGTAAACTTGACTATATTTGTAACAAATCGTCACCTCACCAAGGCACTGCTGACGTGATTACTATGACTAATGAATAAAAATACCGAAAAGAAACAGAACAACAAAGCAACAGGAACAAGAATAAAATACAAAGATCAAGGAGGCCGACTGGGTATTGTTGATTTCGCACTCGCACTCGTGTGGGTACGAAGGGGCTTCCATTAGGATCTTAGTGGTTTCGGCCTCGAACGCGATCGCGGCTTGGCCAGTCCGAACTCTGCCTTCTTAAATGTGTAGATAATGTGCTGCTCATCGTCCTCAATCGGGTACTTGATAATCCGCGTGAAACTCCACTGCTGCTTCTTGTTCTTGGTCGAGCACTCGGCGCCTTCGATGTCGACTCCATTTCTGCATGAGCCAGGCAGAAAATAGGGCCATATATAGAATTTAACACTAAGACTGGCTTGCCGAAGAGTAATTCGGGCATAGTCGGGGCTTACTTGGAAAGTTGGAGGCAACCGTCTGTCCTCATGTTCCGAATATGCCACTTCCCATCTCCAAGGTACGAGAGCATCCAGACATTGATAACTGGAGTTGACCTGCCTGGCGGGTACCACGACGTGATTGTGTTCAGGAAGTCCTTTCGTGACTGGAGCCAGTAGCCTTGGTGGTCAGGACTTTGGACAGCTACCGGACCGAAGTTAGAATCAAAATCCGACATGGCTACAGGTTTAAACCACTAATTTTGAAGCTGACTTACGTTCCCATTTGACGACCCATGCCTGTTCTGTGCTATCAGGACGATCGTCCGTGGTTATCACTCTTCCGGGCGCTAGACCAATCACGCCCTGGTCGTCGACGGTCAGCAGCTTCTCGTTGTGGATGTTTCTGATCGTGTACGTCCCTCCATCGCGAAGAGTCGACTGCGAGACGCAGGTTCCGATGACACCAAACACAAGCAGAAGCACCAGCACCGGAACCGGAACCGGAATTGATTTCATTGCGTAGGAAAACTGCGTCAAGCACCACTGAGATCGAGAAATCGCCAATCGCGCCGTCGCCGTTATTCTGACTTTTCTGACGATGAACTGTCTGCATCAGAAGCCAATCTGAAAATAAAGCGATTAATCTGATTTATTGGGTATAAAAGTCGAATGCGCGAACCTGAACCGCATTCATTCTGCAGCTGATAGTTAATTGATCTTGAAAGTTACTCGTTACACAGCCTCGGCCTGCCTGTGAAAGTTTTGGGCAGCCCACGTGTTTCCGCTGCATGCCATTTCGTTTTCACTGCATTCGACATAATATGTTATGCATTTCCATTAGGTAACTTGATCTCATTTGCTGTGTTGGCTGGTGCGATGATTATGTAAAGGAAAATACCCAAGCAGCATTTTAATGAGTGGTTAATACATAATAGAGAAATCATCATATCATATCGTATCTAAAAGTGCAGCATTGAACCTGTTCGCTGTTGGCTACTGCTGTTCAGGTTTCACTTTTGAGGAAGCTGACCCTGTTCTTCAAAATGTAACCTGTTTGGCCAGCCAGGCAGCACTCATTTAATGATTTCTGATTAATAATTTGTATTGTATGGCATAGAACTGGTGGTAATTAAATATTTTGGGGCCTTTTTCTACGATGAGAATGTCACCAATCTTAATTAATTTATTAAGAATTGCGCTGACTTCACCTTGGCATTGCTCCTTGCATTGTATTGGCCTTAAATTCCCCAGTATGACGTTTCTCGCCTGTATGACAAGCGACAAAATGCACGTTTGCACGGACTTGATTGAAAATGTAAACAGGATAGCAGCACAAAAGGCCAAACCGTCAAACTATCTTAATTTTGTTACATTTAGCATAAAATGACTTGAATTTTGAAAGTAGACAAGACCTGATTTATCAGCTATCCGTTAATCTAATCTGAGTAGATCGAGTCA
This sequence comes from Mesaphorura yosii, assembly GCA_009869945.1. Classification (NCBI taxonomy): domain Eukaryota; kingdom Metazoa; phylum Arthropoda; class Collembola; order Poduromorpha; family Tullbergiidae; genus Mesaphorura; species Mesaphorura yosii. Next base: position 36,023 of record WIXG01000312.1, on the reverse strand, counting down.
TGTTCTGTTCTGTGCTCTGTTCATGTTTCTTGTCAACGAAAATGAAAGTTGTCATTAATCGAGTTCGAGTTTCGAGTGACAGCAGCAATGACTAGCGACAGTTGACATGAATTCGATGACGCTGACGGAAAACAACAGCGCATCGCATCAGAATCCACATTCCATTCTAATTTTAATGCAAATAGCAATGTAAATAGCAAATATGTCAGTGGAGCACTACCGGTGGACTGTGCCAGCAAATAGTAAAAGCATCATTCTTATGATGGATGGTCTATTTGTAATTTCACAGCGATGCATGCAGTTTGCAGTTGCAAAAATTGCATTCTGCGTTTTGCATCTTTAAAAGAAGGACGATCGCGATCGGCTCGATCACGTACCCAAAATGCACTTGGCAGTTGGCACTTTCGATGTCCATTTATGTAAAACCTGACGAAATCCTTCGTAATCGTAATCGTACTACGTTCGTACGTAATTCATAATTCTTTTGTCCCTTAATTATGGATTAAAGACGAGAAGAATGGAAGTGGAATGGAATTGTCAAGTTAAACCGACCTCGCCTTGAGATCTTCTTACTCATGCGTGTCGAAGTTGAATTCAACATACGCGTGGACGAGGACGCGTGCATGCAGAAATTGAAGATGACGGCTGTCACCTCTTCGGTCCACTGCAGGCAGGATCTCATTAAAGCCTATTGTAATCTAACTGACTCGACTTACACTGCTCAGCAGTCACACCCTTGAATTCTGCCCTCAGCGGAACCATCGCATCGCAATTACGCTAGCCAAATACAAAATACAACGTAAACAGTAAACAGTGAGATTGCCGTTTGCCCTTTCATTAAGCAGGTAACCTTTTGGCCTTACCATTTAAGAAGACGTACTTGGTGCTTTGGTGTTTGTGTTGTAATTGCAACAATTAACGTTGCATTGTGTCTTGTGTGCAATGCAGCCGCGTCTCGTGCCGTGTCTGCCATTATCTTGCTCATTATGAGAATTCTGCTTGCCAATACTTACGTGCAGGGCAGGCAGGCAAGTGGCAAGTATTATGCAAATATTCCGACGTAGAACACTGGCGAATATCGAATCGCGATTGCATTTACATTCACATTGAACTGATTAAAATATAAAATATCTACCATTCACTTTTGACTGACTTGACTTGACTTACGTTAAATCAATGCAAGCTTAACAATGCTGTGGTATTTGGCTGATGTGATATGATTTGATGTTGATGCTGTCGCCTGACTGACTTGAATTGTTGCTTGGCTCTGGCTTTGGTTATTAGTTTAGTTCTGTGCAAGTGTCTGATCACTGAACATCGACTGATCGACGACTTCGACGATGTCGACGAAGATGTCCAGAAAAGTCAGAATGTCAACGAAATTGCTGATCTCCGCAGCGCTTTTGCTGTGCGCCGGTGGGCGCGGGATTTACGGACAAAGAAGTCATGGCCTCAACCTGCGAAGTAGCAGCAGTGAAGAAGCAGCTACTGCCACTACCCTGCCAACGTCCACGTCTCCGTCCGAATTGGACGCCGATTCTTTTACACTTGCACCGATCTCATCTTCGACGTCCATTTCCCGATCGGTGCACGAACACGTGAGCACGAGTGTCAGTACTTCGACCGGCCATGGCCACAGCCACAGCAATAGCCATTCAAGCCCTAATACGAATGTGCCAGTTCCAGTTCCTGTCAATATTCCTGTTCCAGTGCAAGTGCAAGTTCCAGAAGCTCCAGTGCAGAAACAGGAAAGCCAACACCTGCGCCCGCGTCCTACGACGAGCTCCAGATTCACGACCGTCGAGTTAATCTCCCCGTTGCCAGTGATTCCAATCACAATCGACGTCAGTCTGGAGCCAGAGAACATCATCAGCACAACCCCGCCGAAATCCGAACCCGGGCAAGTGCTTCCAGTCGCGGAAATCTACCTGGCGGGCGTGAATGACGAACTCACATTGCTGACGAACTCTTCGAACAGTGAAATACTGATTGACCGAAAGTACGTTTTCAACGGATCCGAATTTATCAACATTGTCCTCGTCTGCACTGCGGCGTATCCGATTCGTTGGATTTACGAAGGAGACGGGGTAAGTTTTCCCAATCTGGTTTGAGGAAGCCTGAGCCTGGAGCGACTGGAGCCTCATGGTTTATGCATTTGAAACAGGCTCCGACCAGAATGTACTCTTCGGAACTCCGCATCTTCGAAGACTTTCACAACTCCAGCTCGTACGAGTACTTCACGACTCTCGTCCTCATGCAAGAACGGAACAATGAGCACCTGACGGGCACGTACACGTGCGAAGGCGCCGAGTATCCGAACCGGGGTAGAGTCTTCTATCATTTGTATTTCCCAGGTACGAAGATTTGTAATCATATTTCATTTCTCACAATACTGGCATGGCTCGCTGGCTAACCGAATTTTGCCCTTCCCTGGAAGGTGGCTACGGCTTTCCGACGATCCGAAACCGAGTCATTCGTCCGCCGAAGAACGACACACACGTGAGCCTGCCCTGCATGGCTACGAATCCAAAGCTTCCAATGACACTCTACAAAATATACCCAAAGGTAAAGTTCGAACTTGATTAGGTCAATTACGAATTACATCATAATTCATATTGCATAATGAGAAAACTCCACGAAACGGCACGAAATGAAGGCGATGAGTCGTGGGAAGATAAAATGCACCTGTAGCACCTGATTTACAACCACCGCCTTGTATTTTGACATTTGCTTTGCGTGTCCAATGCCTTGTAGGAAGAAGCGGCCAATCTCACGAGCCACGGCGCAGTCGTTTACGATGCCAAGTCTGGGTTTAGGATGGACCTTAGCCAATTAGAACGGTCTTACGGCACTTATTACTGTAGCCTGAATGACGCCGACAGCTTTTGGAAGATGGACCTTGTGCCAAGCAAAGGTAAGTCAAAGGCAATTTTGGCCACGCGTGTCGGCCGTCTGCCGTGCGTGTGACATGTTAATTGAATAATTGAATTGCCTGCAATTTCGACTTTCGAGCAGAAGATGAGGTCATGGTGTCCCCGACCACGCTGATCGTGCAGCAGTCCAATTTTGCCAACCAAACCTTCAGCTGCGCAGCCAAGGAGCCGGTGGAGCTGACCTTCCCGCAGGGCCTTCGGCACGGGACCACGAGCTACGTCACTGACGACGCTTCTTCGGAGTTCCCCTTCGTAGGAGTGCACACGATCGACGCGAATTTACCGCTCTCAGCCCTGAGCAAGTACTTCAAGATAAACTGCGTCTCGAAGCGGACGAAACGCGTGCTTCATGCGTGGGAATATTCAAATATCGGTAATTTAGCCAGTATTCAGCACGATGCACGAATTAGAGCGTGCTTGACAAAATTCAAATTTAAAATTCCCTCTCGTATGCAGGTTCGGAGCATCTCGCCATAAAATTCGATGTCGCCCAGCGCCGAATTCTTTGCTGCAGTGCATCGGGGCTGTCAACCGTTCAGGAGATTGTCAAGTGCGAGACGAGGACTGATTGCGAGATTAAGAAGAAGTGTTTCGAGAATGGTCGCTGTGAGTATCCGTTTCCACCTCGATTCGTCGATGCCCCGGCGGGTTGCACGGCGATGGAGTTTTTGGAGCGTGTACCGACACATGCGATCAAGTGCTCCGTGGGCGAGTACTCGAAAATTGTGACCGTAGTCGAGACGATTGAGAGAAACGACGTCCGTGAGTGCTTTCACGTCTAATTTAACTAATTTGGTTCATTAAGCCCGGCAATGATGTTATTCTAAACGTTTCTATTCCAGTCATGATTGAAGAAGAATCTACGAACCCTCCGCTCACGGACCTCATCTTAAAGATCGTGGTTATCTCCCAATCCGCCAACAATGACCTCAGAGTAAAATGCTCAGGCAGTCTGTATTATTTCTCGACCTCGCTCGTGTTCGCTCTGGAAAATGTCGACGGGAGCTTCGAGTACATCGGCCGAGGTAAGAAAGAGCCGCGAACCACGACTATAAATTTGCTTGTCGCTGATCTGCTCATCGTGACTTTGGTCGTTTCAGATTTGGTCGACGTCTCCGATCCTTACGAGCCAGTCCTCACTACTCGCATCGGAAAGCAGACTCGAAGAGTGCACTGCTTCGCTCCACTGTCGGGGTCGTCCGAGTGGCGGAATGTTTCGATTCCCGTCGTGGCAATTGACCCCACCACAACGACGACGAGGCCATCGCTGTCCAGGGGCCTCTCCCGGGGAAGGACGAGGCTGGCGACTGCAGTAGCTGGAACTGGTTAGCCATTGCACTGCCCAGCCACGAGCCCCGTGTGCCCCATCGCTGACCTCTGGCCTTTAGCCATGCACTGTTATGTAGTTTCTTAATTTATGAACCTAAGAATAAAAACAAGCCCATAATTCTCTACAACGAATTCACAACGAAGCTGACATGCATTATTTCGATTTCCGAAAATCCTTGGCCCCACCGACCAAAATCTGTAACAGTCCCTCAGCGTAGAGCGTACGTTTAATTTGACCAATTTGGACTGTAACAACGCCCTTTTAAGCTCATTACGGTACGTAATCATTAGTCTTCATAAATTATGGTCGCTAATGTGCTGGTATCGAGTGTATGTTATTGAAGGAAACTGGATCTCATTGCATGCGTGCCGCCGCGAGCGCGTGCGTACGTACAAATCGCAGAGCAACTTAATAACAATAGCAATAACTCGTTCATTGCATAATTAATATTATCATTCTTGAATTGATTGCTTAATGAGTGGCCTGGCTTGACTTGGCGTGCGACATCGCAAACAGAAGTCAATTAATTTTGCGGCCTTCGTAAACACCGGAAGCTGTTTTACATCTTTTATATGTTCAATACTCTTCATTTAGTTTGCATTGCAAAAGTCAATCGGTGGCTTGGCCAGCTCACAAGATTCTTGAAGCTTCGGCTTTGGGTTTCGTGTGCATAGTTTCACAATATTCAGTATAATTGAATAATTCAACTTAATTACCTAATTCTGTCGTCTTTCACGTAAAGTGATAAATTAGTCAGTAGTAATTGCAGCAATTAGGCAGTGAAATAGCGCAAACATGTGTGGTAGATCGTTTTTGTCCTTGCACGTGCAAATGCATACCGTATTGATTGTTTTATTCAGCTTGGCGGTGGTGGCAGTTTGTCAATGGACTGCTGATGGCGATGGTAGAAGCAGTGGCGAGCATGAAAATGAGAGTATCCTTTCCAATGGGATCTATCGCATCGGCGTTTTTGGATCGGAAGCAGTAAGATACAGAATGTTAGCTTTATGGTACTTCGTACCCGAAAAGCCCGAAATGATTATCTGGAGCTTCATTGACAGGTTCTGACGGTTATAATTCAAAACTCGACTACAAAAAAGGCAGCCAATGCCAACAGCACGACGACGACCACCACCACAACAACTAGCCCCAATGGACCGGCTCCAGTGACCCTGACCGGCGTGGGAATGAAGCCCTGGAAAAATAATGCGCTTCAAAAATGGAAGCTCATCAATCATAGGGAGAAAGTCTTCATTCTGAATGATGTTGTGCCCACAAACCAGCTTTCAATGTTAATTTTGTCAACGCCTACAACCACCACAAATTGGGAAGAATCTGAAAGCAAGTTAAAGAGAAGAGAATGGATTCTTCATAATTTAAATTCTGCGTTTTCGCGTGGGCGTGGAGCCGGGCCGAATCACTGGAATCACATCTGGACAATCGGGAATAATCAATCAAAATGCTTGTACAGGTAATCAATTCGTTGATTTGTCCGCTCCATGTCAAAGAACTTAATTATTACTATATTTTACACTTTGTAGAATCGGAAAGAGAATCAGCATCGAACTGGCGTCATGCCTGCTGCAGAATGTCAACCAGCACTGGACATTTGATCGAATTAAGGAAGAATGAGGACAAGTTCACGAAAATCGGACAAAATCGTTCTTAATCTCGTTGTTCGCCGTCACAGAGTTCAAGAGTTCAAATTGATAATGTCAAAGGCTTACTCTCGTACCAATCAAAAGAACTGCCACTGCCAGTTCCATTCTGATTCGTCGCACTACTCGGATCTATGCAGTAGCAATATTTCTGGAGAATCGGATCGGACACACACGTGCTTTGCTCTCCGTACAAATTCAGTCTGCTAATCTCGCCGGACACTTCCCATTCGTAATTCGTCAGCTGACTCATGTACGCTGTCGCCTCCAGCACGGCTTTGCTCGGCTCGACGGTGATGCTCAGCTGCAGTTCGATGTCGACGGCGTACTTCCGCTCAAGGTCGTAATTGTAATCGTAATCTTCGTCCGCAACTGCAGTTGCAGCATTTTTGATGGACAGATCACTAAAATCGTCATTTCCATTGTCACGGGTGGCACGAGCGTCATCGTCAATTTTTCGCATTGCACTCGTAACCTTCGCTAATCTCAGTTTGGCACACGGATTCTCAGCAGGCGCAGGTAGCAAATTGTTGAAATTATTTTGCTCTGTGTAATTTGATATGAGCTGATTGACTTTGCGAACGACAAACTGGGCGGCCTGCCTCACGATACGCAGCGTCGTCGAGATTGGAACCATCCGGAAGCAAATGCAGTAGTGATTGTCCACTTCAGCGTCGGCGCACGCTCTTGACGGTAGGATTTTTCGAAATAAGCTCCGCCCTCGAGTTCGAGCTTGAGTAGAGTTGTCGCTTTCATTCACCAAGGCTTCGTTTCCCAAATTCTCTCGCACGTCCAGCAAATCGACGAGAGTCTCGTGCAAGTCGAACGGTGTCGTGAGGCGGTGGCTGTTTTCCCGCAAATTGCGCACTGCAACCGAGTATTTGTCTTCGAACCACTTTGGCAGCAGAAAATATAGCATTGGGAGCCGTTCTTCAAGCCGGCCCTGGTACGTATTCCGGATGGAGCCCCAGCGAGCGCCGTGGTCGCTTGCGAGGACGAAGAGAGTATTATTCAGGTACCCGTGCGTAGCGAGCCACTCCAGCGTCATGAACAGCAGTTCGTCACCGAGCTTCGGATGGTTCAAGTAGTCGTGAAACAGGGAATTGGCCCAAATGAACTGGAAGAACCGGCGAGGCAGCGTGGTCGAAGGCGTCGATGCCGAAGGACTCCCGCTCTGGAATTGGACGAATGTCTTGACCATGTAATCGAGCAGCACTTCGAATGCGAGCCGAGGCCCGTAGCAGAGTTTTGTATTTCCCTGGGCTTCGTGTCCCAATTTGGAACTCAGTTGGAGTATAAATGGATTCAGGTAGTAGTCCGTCGGCTGCTCATAAAACCCGAGCTTCTCGTACTGAAAGATGCCCATCCAAACGGAATCCTCAGCGTACAGCGTGCTGTAACCGGCGGTGACTCCAAACTTCTTCCAGACGAAGGGACACGTGTCGAAATGAGTGTACTTTGAGCCCCAGCAGTTCACAGCGAGCTCCGCCACGCTCAGTCCAGTCAGCAATGGGACGACATTCGGGAAAGTGTTGTCACCCACTTTTGTGTGTCCATTCATCTCGACCACGGCGACAGATTCGCTCCGGGAGAGGTTTTTCATTACGTAATTGTAAGTAAGCGGCATTTGGCGGATGAAATTCATGTGTGACTGGCCGTCAAGACCGAGAATCACGATATTCAGCTGATCTTCTTTGATTTGGGGTCTTCTAGGCGCTCCAGCCGTGTGCTTTGGCGGAACGAAGGCAAACATGTCGGCGTACGTCATGTGGCTTCCCTGGCGACCGTCTTCAGCCCTACTGGATCCATTCTCTGTGGTTTGATTGTAAACATAGCACTGCACCTGAATAAATTCGATGGAGGGCGGAATCGTCGTGACTCGCTTCGTGATTGGCATGCACCGCTTCGAAAATCTGAGAAATTAATTGAATAAAGTTAGGAATTTAATCACAACATTAAACCAGCTTGCTAAACTGACTTACTTGGTAATGAGATCAGAGTACGCCGTCCTCTCCATCGATTTGTAGCAGCAACGCCCGTTAATCTTCTCCATCTGTATCAGTTTATTTTTGAAATCCGTACGGAATAGTTTTGGGTGCTCCGGCGACGCGCAGTCGATGTCGGGGGCTGGCTCCAGAAACTCCTGCACCGACTGGTCGAAGGGATCCAGCATCGGTAGGTTGCACGCAGTTTCTTTGTGTTCTGGCGCATGGTGCTTGTGAACCCTAGCCGATACCGATTTTGTGGGCCGGGCAGTCATTCTTCCGGTTGTTTTGATATGTTCGTTGAAATATGTGTTGAGGAAGAAGCAGATTGATAAGATGGTAAGCACCAGGACGAACCACGTGTGTAAATAGTAAATTCTGATATTGTTCCCTAGTGCCGCCACCATTTCCAGTAGCGCCAGTAGCCACTGAGGAGATACCTGAATGAAACTGTGTATCAGCCGTGCTGTGAGTGTTCGTGAACGAAAGCCAAAAGCCTAGTTGAGAGACTTGCAAATGCTCGCGGCCGGTCGTGGTTACGGAATTCTGCGGAGATTATAAAGCCACAATGAATAGATAATAAGAATTATTCAGCACTTGTTCAGGATCTGTAGGGTTGCCAGTTACTTTGAAGACATTACCTTCGCCATATCAGCGTCCAGCCCAAAAAGCTGCTGCTCCGTGTTTGTCCTTCTGCCTTCTTGTGCTCCATCGGCCGGGCGTTGAACTCATTAATTCCTTTTCTTGATCTCGGCTTAATCTCGGCTGAAGTTTAATCGATCACGGAGCACGGCAAAGCAAAATCAGAGACACCGAAGAAAGAAAGTGCAAGTGCGTGAATTCATTTTCATCCGAGCGAGTCACGAGTTTTCTCTTTCGCTTCTTTCAGTCTGGCCTCGGTTTATCGAAAAGAAGACAAGACATTCGCCCGAATTCGGCATCTCTGGAATCGGATCCTAGCTTCTTTGCTCGGAGAAGCAAAACCGAGTCAATGGAGAAAGTCGGCCATCGGCATGGCACAGACAAAATAAACACATAATCTTGCTTTCTTTTCCTAGTCTAGCCGTCTAGTGAGGTTTTATTCGTACGTTCCACGCAAATGCGTGGAAAGGAATCTAACTAAATGATTGCACACAAATTCTTTAAGCTATCTTCCCTCAGCGTCAGTCGGGAAGAATTGTACACGATTTCATCGTCGAGCATGTCCAACGCGTCGGTAAACTTTTCGTTCTCGAAATCAAAGTCTTGACCGCACTCACTTCGGGCGTAGCGTGGACCAGCGTACAAATTCTGACTAATGCCAGGGTCAGGCAAAGGTTTTGACCAGACCTCCAAATGGCTCTGGCGCTGGCGGTCGACACAAGCTCGGCTTAGGCTTGACGTTGACATCGAAGGATCACTCCAGCTCCGAGATCTTTTTAATTTCGCGACACGAATCTTATTCCCATTCTTCTTGGGTGCTTGCGCCGGCCTTGACGGTGGCGGCGGCATTGGCTGAGCACCAATCACTAAATTACAGAGGAACGGCAGTGCCAATAATTAAATATGACAAGGAGGACAAGGATATTCGTTAAACTTACGTTTACGTTCTTCCGCAGTCAGCCCTGCGCACAACTCCTTCGACGTGCCAAACATTTTCAAGTTATTCGCGCAAACTCGCGCGTCCGCATAGCTGGTGAGGCTGATGGAGCCATCTGTGTGCAGGGTCCTGACCACGTCGTACTCACTGTCGTACCAGTACTGGTCACCGTCCTGATTCGGGACGATTTGATCTCCAGCGCCTGAAAGAGGATGGTTTCACTTACCTACCTGCCTTTGTTTACTTACCAACTGACTGGCTATCGAACCTCTCTTCTTCTGATCCAGGCTCTGAATGTATTCGCAAATTTCTGGATCCGTTTCGGACGTCGACGACAATTCGCTCTTGCTTTTTCTTGGCTGGGCTCGGGCGCCATCGCGATTGCGGATCCATAAAATGTCGCCTGACCCTGACCCTTCCAATGGCTGGCATGCCGTCGCCTGCTTCGAGGAATTCGAATTTTGGCAGTTCCGGGCTCCCGCCAGGAAATGTGAATCAAACTCGAGATTTGCCACGCCCACGGAGTTGGTATGCTTAGACGCGTCGTGTGCCCATTTCCAAACTCTGAGATTTCTCTCAAAACCCGTGCACAACGTCGGAGGTTGACTTCTGAAGAGACCAAAATCACCGTCAAATTTATGTTTGCCGCTTTTGGCGATGGGAGTCGGTGAGGCTGGGCTCTGGCGACTGTCGTGGCCGTGGCCCACCAAGTCTTTCAAGTCTACTTCATACTGTAAGAAATATTCTAATGGGACGACTGGCTTGCGAAGAGGCTGAAGTTCTTTAGAATCGGGAACAGAAATCGGACTGGCTGGAATATTCTTCACCTGGCAGTCTTTGGGAATCTTCGAGAATCTTCCAAAAGCCATCATGCAAGATTTGCTGAATTCATGAACAGCTTTTTACGCAAGATTCTTTGGTTTGAGTCGTGTTCACAATGCAAAGAACGAATTTAACATCTAAACCTCGTTTTCTGATGAAAATACGATATTCGAACGAGTCCGTCCAATTTTGCTGCCAAATATTCGTGATACGAATAACAGGAGTTAAGAATTTCGCTAGCAACAATTTATTTAACGTCCTTCAGATTTGAGTCGTGCATCTTTATTGATTCTTGGCGGGACACGCCCGCCCGCCCGCTAAATGGCTCAAATTAAAGTTTATGGAATTTACATGCTAATTTCCTAATTCGTCATACGAAATGGCTCATACAAATACCTTCATCTTATCATCACAATTTTCACAGTAAACATATTTACAGGCGTGCAAAAACTGAATACACGTACAATGAGCACATGATTGAAACAGACCTGAACTAAAACATCACTCTGCACAAAAGAATAAAGAATTCGGCATTTGATATTTGATAGTTGCTAATTGATTTAATACGCCTTAAGTGCATTTCCGGCTGTTATCCGCTACTTCTCAGTCCATTATACACTTTTCCTATTGATTTCTGTTGTAATATTTTCTTCAAACCTGCGAGTAAAACCGAAACGAAACTCGAATTACGGAATAGAAAAACGAAGCAGCAAGCAAGCCACGCCTAATCAGCTTACCCTCTTTATCCTCAGCCGAGAGATCTTGTTTAGGAAATTCGACATCGAAGGTGATGTACAGGATTCCATACAAATTATTGTTGTCATAATTCGGCATTCCTTCGCCCTTCTTCCGAATTCGGGCTCCGGGCCACGTGACTTTCTCTCTCGTGACTTCTACTTTGTGACCGTCTAAATGCTCGATTGACATCTCGAAACCCGCCAGAGCGTCTTGTAAGGAAATTGTAATGTTGGTGTACAAGTCATCTCCTCTCCTCTCAAATCGCGGGTGAGGTTGCGTGCGAATTTTTATTCGCAGGTCGCCCGGTTCGCCTGAAATTATAAAATTGCATTACAGTTACGGCATGTTTTCAAAGTAAAATGATATTCTCTTTACCGTCGATATGTGGCTCTCCCTCGGCCACAAATCGGTGTTCTTGACCGTCGATCATTCCGGGTTCAATCTCAAACTCAAGTGTCCTTTCTTCGTTGACAAACCTGACACGTGGCATAAAAATTAACAGCACCTCCTTGAAATAATGACGGAAAAAATAATTTTGGAACCACTTACTTGATATTAGGACATTCATCGCACACATTTTGCTGCGTCATCTGAAACCTGCCTGGTCCAAGCTGTCTCGTCACCATTTCCTGCCTACAATTACACTTTCTGGTGCCAGACGCAGGTTTCGCCACTGGTTTGTTTCGTGTTATCTGCAGAAATCGAATGAGAATGAGAAGATTAAGTAGGACTACACTGACTACGTATGGAGCCAGAGCCGTTAATGTTGTCAAGCACTGAATTCACAAACCTCAACAAAGTTCCCTGAATACAACTCTTCTAACGTCACGTACAAATCCATTACGATATCGGCTCCTCGTGACACCTCCTTCGTCCTCTCACCGCCACCGAAGCCAAAACCAAAGTCACCAAAGAAAGACTGGAACGGATCCATCGAACCAAAGTTGGAGTCCTTCTTCAGGCACTCTTCGCCGCATCGGTCGTACGTCTCCCTCTTCTCGGAGTCAGACAGCGCTTCATAAGCTGCACTTAGGTCTTGGAACTTTGTGACTGCATCCGCATCGTCTTTGTTCTTATCTGGATGGAGTTCCTTGGCTAGTCGTCGATACGCCTTCTTTATCTGGTTCACAGTGGCGGTTTTGGGCACCCCGAGAATTGCGTAGAAGTCTCTCCTGAATAGATAAGGAACGATTTAATTCGATTGTTCATTTCTGCTTAATAATCGGCCGCTTGAAAACTTACCCACAAAGCACAATTACACAATGGACTAGAATGACAGTCACTTGCATTAGGAAATTCCATTTCTTGCTCCTCATTGTGACTTGAGCCGAAGATTAAAGCAGTCCTTATCTAAGAATCTTGCTACTGGAATGCGGCCTCGGATTTTGGAGCCTGGCCCCGGAAGTATCGTCTCCGCCTCTAGTGTCGACTATCTTAGACTTAAATTAATTTCACTACAACCTACTCAAATCAGCTGAATTCCGTCACGAGCATATTGCGCACAGCTCTACAAAATATTTAATGCTACTTACAAAGTGAACAGTAGTTAACTTTAATTATGAAATGGTCAATTAATTGTAAACTGGACAACTGGATCACCACCACCACCGGCGATTACGCACGAAATCAATGCTGGACTCGACTCGACTCGACAGTCAATGTTCACTCTCTGCAGGTGGATTTACTTTTTCAAAGAACAAATGGTATTATTTTATTGGCGTACGACCGTCGCGGGCGATTCAACTCGCAGCCACAGTCTTTACCATTGCCTGCCTGAATGACGTGTAATCGTATTGCTTCTGCTTTCTGCAGTGCAATTAATTTAACGGCATACAAAAGTCAAGTCAATTAAATAAAATAATCAGTTAATCATTTTCTCGTCTCCATTCGGCATTTCAAAATTGGAAAGGCTGGGTTGGAATTTAGAACTGGAATTCGTCATTGGCAGCTGACAAGAATAATTCCTCGTCTGCACCGAAGAAATATTGGATTATCGGGTAATTTAATTAGTAATTACCAATTAACTTTTCCCTATTTAACTTGATTTAATTCTCGTGATTTCTACTCCTGTGATACTTCGTCAGTCAATACCATTTTGTGTTAAATTTAGCCGTACTTTTCTTAGACATGAAATCATAATGAAGTGCATTGTGCTAAAGACGCCAATGAAGAACAAATGCGAAATCTCAACTATACGTGTTTTTTTAATTGCAGGTGCGGTTCTTGGTCGACAGTGTTGGATTGTTTACGTGGATTTACATCTGATCATCGGTTTGGAATAATCTTTGATCAAAATACATCCTCAAAATGTCATACAGAGGTAAGCGATTGAATCATCGCGTGGAAAAAAAATTATATTATCAATTAGCTGAGTTAACTGAACTAAATGGCTTGCTTGCAATTTGCAGGCTCATCTCACCAGCAGCCGCACGGATGGAACGACAGCAGCATGGGAGGCGGAGGGGAATTTTCCTACTCCTTCAACGACCCCATCGATTCTGGGCAACAGAACTTTGAGGACTTCAGTTATGGAGCTCCGCAGCAAGGCTACGGCTATGACAATGGAACTTCAAACGCCGGAGTGCAATCGCCGTACGCGGCACCTGCCGGGATTGGTGGCATTGGCGGAGCGCCGAATTATTTCGTGCCAACAGTGCAACCGCAAGCAAACGTCGCCAGCGGCGGGACACCGTTCGACGCCAACTTTGAGGACGAGCCACCCCTCCTGGAAGAACTCGGCATCAATCCATACTACATTTTTGAGAAGACAAAGTCCGTGTTGAATCCACTTCGTCAGACCGACGCCACAATACTCCAAGACACAGACCTCGCTGGTCCCGTCGTTTTCTGCATCCTGTTTGGGTTCATTCTGCTGCTATCTGGAAAGGTCCATTTTGGGTACATCTACGGGATTGGCGTGATTGGTTGCCTTGGGATGTACTTTCTACTCAACATGATGAGCATCGGTGGAGTGTCGTTGGGCGTCACAATTTCAGTGTTGGGGTATTGCCTTCTGCCGATGGTTGGACTGGCCGGCATTAATTTACTGCTGTCCCTGCAAGATTTAATTGGTACAATATTTACATTGCTGGCAGTACTTTGGTGTAGCCTGTCAGCGTCCAAACTGTTTGTGACGGCCCTGGGCATGCAACATCAGCAGCCTTTGGTCGCTTACCCCTGTGCTCTTGTTTATGGCGTGTTTGCTCTGTTAGCCGTATTCTAAAATTGTGCAAATAATCGAATCGCAAACTGATTTGAATGCGTGTCGCGTGAGTGAATTATGAATAAAGTCTATTTATTTCCACATTTTGTTTCCTCTGCATCACAGAACCAAAATCATTGTTGCGGTTGCACCGCCAGATACTTTTCCCAGTCGGGCCAGAACGTCTCCTTCATTCGAACGCAGTAATCCCTCAAATTCGTCAGCTCCTCATTCATGAGCCGCTCGTACGGACAGCCTGGATTGGCCCAAAGACCCTGGGCCAGCACTCCGAAGACGGCGCAGTCGTCCTCGCACGGCTCATCGCCCAGCAAGAACTTCCTCCTTCCCAAAATTAATGAAACCGCCCTCAAATTTTCCTTTGTCATATTCACGACTTCAGTCTCGCTGTGGCGGCCGATGCCCTGCGCCCACGTCGTCGCGAGCACTCGCTGACGAACGTTTTTGTGGAAAGTCTTCAGGGCGCGTGGTGACAAGGCGAAAGTTTTCGGCAGGTTGCTCCCGTTGCTGTAGACGTATCGCCAGAGTGCGAAGCCGAAGTTTGTGAATTCCTCCAACATGATTCGAACCGCTCTTCCGTGAGCTCTTTGCTCTGGGCTGTAATTTCCGATGATCTTTCCGTATTTCCTGGGTAGACCAGAAGAAAACTCGGAGTAAGAAAAGTTCATTGGTAAAGGTTGCAGGAGGAAATCATTTAATTAACTTACATTGACAAAAATTCGATGATCAGCTGAGAATCCGTGTAATGCTGCCCATTCAACGTGATCCACGGTGTTTTCCCCTTCGGCCCATGCGGATACGTGTTGTCAATTCGGTACGGAATGTTCGCCATGCGCAGGTATGTCTCCAGCTTCAAGACGAAGGGCGAATTATTTGGCACCGTCTTCCCACGCCCGATGGCGTGCACAATGACGACGTCCTTCGGTGAATCCTTCCATTTGTCCCTTCGGAGTTCGGGTGTTCATTTCATATTATTATTATCTTCGGTTGTCGGATGTAAGTTGAATAATTTCTTAAACTTACAGCATTCGGTGGTTGTGCAAATAAGCCGCTACTCGCTGCCCGATCGCGGTGACTGTCCAGACGCCTCCTGCAGCCAGCACCACGACTGGAGTGTAATTCCAGAAGACGTCCGACACGAATTTCTTGACATCTTCCATTTTCCGGACGGCTTCACGTATTCAGTTCAGTGTTTTACTAAATTTTCCGTTGAACTGTGCGCAGTTCACACAAGAAAATGCAGTGATGTTATGCGCTCGCCGCAAAAGTTCGATGCTTTTGTGCGTGTTACGTAACTCTTTGACCTTCGACTTCGACTGTTCGACAGAGCAGCTCACAACTCATTAAATAGCAATAAACAAGCTCACTCTGAAAGTCAACCAAGTTTACTCTGGTACGATAACACGCACATAAAACACGCAAAGCGCAAGCAGCACAAAATCAAAAGGCTGAATTCACAGGCTGACAGGTGCCGATTGGCGGCGACTGATTGCTGATACCGCACGTAGCACGTTCACACGGGGTAGCGTTGTGAAGTTGTGATGCATGGCCATTAGCCATGGCCTGGCCTGGTCGACTGATAGCTGGAGAAATGGGGCCGGATAATTTTGCCGGCAAGGGAAGGCCGATTTTCAATGAATTCTGAAAAATTAATTTGTGAATCCAAATAAATTCCTTTGACAATCAACCAAGCGCAGAAAAGAAACGTCGTTTGAATAATCTTCCTCGCGACCAGAAACCGATGAGAGTTTCCTAAAGTTTGGCATGGACCGTACTTTGTTAAAATTCGGAGGGAAAATGTAATTTTTGCGCATTTCTGCAATTCTACAAGCCCGAATGAATCAGAAATCTGGATACTTGACCACCACTACCACAATGCCTGTAAATTTCCCAAAGGATGACTCGCAGGCCCAGGCCGTGGAAAATTCTACCGTGAAGCCGCCACGAAAGATAACCGAAATCAGGTTTAAGCTGGGCGAGCTGCCGGAGCAGCAAAAGCAGAACCCTGCCGCACGCCCTTCAGTCAGCATTGCAGATCAAGGAGGACACGATGAGGATACACGAAGGTCTCGGGCCAGGTCGATTTCTAAAATGGTGCGGCGACTGAGCAGACACATTCGGATGCAATCCAAAGCCAATGTTTTGGAGGGCCTCAGGCTTGGCGCTGGTGCTGAAGGAGGAAGCGAAGAAGACGAAGAAGACGATGAGGAAGAAGATGAAGGTGAAGAAGAACAATGGGAAGGCGAGGAAGATACTCCACCGCATACTCCGGCCATGAAGAAATTGACGCGTGAATACGCCCCGGATGTCGGTGGCGGAATTCAGCGATCCACATTATTAAGTAAGTCACCACACCAGTGAGGGTTAATGATATCTGGATGAGGCCGGTCATGGATGCATTTTTATTTACCAGAAATGGACGAAGCCCCCTTGAAGAAACTGGTAAAAGACATGCAAAGTCACGTCGAACGAGTAAAATCGGAAAACATCGTGCTGGAGCGCGCACTCGACGCGATGCAGGTCCGTGACCGTGAAATCAAGGCCAACATCCCGAAATTTGCGTATCAGTACCCATGGGAAAAGTCACAAGGCGACGATACAACGTCGAGTGAGCCCAAGAAACTGACGACTGAAGTTTGCGAGACGGAGTCGTCGGCTGAGGAGGAAACGGAGGAGGAGCAGGAAGGAGAAGAAAGCGACCAAGACCAGGAAATTTTCCATCCTACAACGGACCTGAATCTTGAGGATCCCATGTTTGAGGGGATGACCGATGAGTCACGCGAAGCGCTGCGGAAGTTCATGCTGTCCGTCGGCGACGTGGCTCCGGAGAACTTTGACGTGGTCAAATACAAGTACAAAGATTTGCTTCGTGCTGCCACTGCAGGGGACGACCGGCACGATCATGTGCATCATGGCGGCCATGGCAAGCAGACCGCCACTGCCGCCAGCGAAGAGCAGTCTCGATATGATTTGGACTCTGGAAAGGTTAGCAGTTCTCGCAACTGTTCGTAGATTATTTAGGGCTGAAACACAGAATGCAGGTTCCTCAGGGCTCCAGCGACAGGAAGAGGAGCACCAAAGCTGGAAAGAAGCGACCATCCAGAAAGTCCCGTCAGTCCCGCGTGTCTCGGCAGTCTGGCGGCAGAATATCTTCGGACGATTCAGTCGCTCTTGCCAGGCAGAGGAATCTCATGGAACAAGACGTCTCTGCCTGGGAGCTTCCTGCCGAGGTAGAAAAGACAAAGTCCGAAGAAGAATTTCCGGATTTTGACCCCAAGACGGCCGACGAGTAAGTATTCACGAGTAGTTTCAATTATTCGCGTTGTTACGTGTGAAATTAACTGCCACAACGTGAAATGTGCCCTGAATTTGAATTTTAAGGATCCCGCTTCGTTTCAAGAACCAATTCATCGAAGGGCAGATCCACATCATGATTGCGGAGTGGGGCGAGCAGCGCCTGAGTCAAGCTTACAAGGATAATACGTGTGTGCTCGTGTACATCGACGCTTATCAGACTTCGTACGTTATGGTGAAGCAGCTCATTTCGGGTCTGCACAAATTGCACGAGAAATCCATTCATCCGGTGTCTCACCGACTGAAAGCCGAAAGTCTTCAATTGTGAGCCACGTCTCGTGAAGCTGCATCGCCTTCGTTCTTGGATTACGCGAAGTAAAGCTTCTTGTTCAATGAAATGGTTAGGTTCATGAAGCAGATGAAGAGCTTTCTTATGTCCGAAGCCTCCAAGCGCTGGATGGAGTGGCAGGAGCTGCGGAAGGACAGACGACACATTGAAACTCAGCTGAGGCAAAATGAGGAGCTCGGTGAGTCGCTGCAAGTCATCGATTTTGACAAGCTTTGGATTGAAAACACACAGCTCGTGCACGACATTGAAGAAAGTCACGAAAGGATCCAGAAACTGAAGCTAATTAATGGTAAATTCTTGCCTTTTGGGTCTGATAATCAATCGTTTCTACTCAAATCATGACTCCAACGTCGTTTTACTCGACTCTCTTACAGCAAATTGTATGGAGAACCTGAAACAAAGCAAGAGCAAATTATTCCGACAGCTCGCAAACAGCAAAATGATTGAAGACTCCATCCACGTTCGACTTGCGCTCAAAGACAGATTTGAGAAGGAAATGACGAGGAAGAAGGATGAAATCCTCAGAGCGAAGCAAAGAATTAAATTCTTCCAACGGAGACTTCTAGCTTTTCGTGTAAGTCTTAAACACACACACACACAACTAAGAAATTTATTCGGCCTCAGCTCTCGTCCTGGAATTTTACCCGCAGACTCCAAATCTTCTCGACTACATCGGTACCAAGGCCGAAGAGCAAATGCTCAGCCAGGAGAAGAAATCCATGCAGCTGAAGATTGACTCGGCCAAAGCAGCCGGAGCCCGAGTCAAGGAAGGGTTTGGGAACTTTGAAAATTTCCCGGCTCCTTTGCGCAAGGTCATGCATGCTATAAATCTGGAGCGGCTTGAAGCGATGAAGAAGGAAGTCCATGAACGAAGTCTTATGAATCTAATTAACGAACGAGATGACGAAGCCTTCGCAAAAGAGCTGTTTGAAGCCGGGTCGAGACAGGAGCCGGCAAAGGAAAGCCGTCACAAGGGTTACAACGGTGAGAAGCGAACCAAGAAGAATCTTTTGCTCTCAAGATCAACTCTGCTAAGCCTTGGCGTGGGGTCGACCGCGGCGATGTCAGTCAGAGCGAGCAGAAAGACGAACGCCGAGGCAGCGGCCGACATCGACGACGCTGCGCTCATCAGATCGAAGCTCCCGATTCCGACGCCTGGGAATTTGATGCTGCTCGCCGAACAGCAGGAGAGAGAAGACAAGGAGTTTGAGCGCCTGAGCAAGCTCAAGAGCGAAGCAAAAGTGAAATCGGCACACCGTCGCGGCGCCAGCGGAAGAAAAATCACGTCCATCCCGGCAGTACCGTCGCCGCAGGTGCCACGCCAATCAGCAGCCGTCCAGTCATCGGTGCGCGCCGAGAGCGTGGCCCCCCGTAAAAGTGTGACAATTGGCGAGATGGAACGCCGGAAATCTGTGGCGATTGATGAGACGTCTGCGCAGCGTCGGAAACCTACGTCAGTCGGCGACGTGGGCATGCAGCGCCGAAAGTCTATGGCCATGGCTGCCCCTACGACTCGGGGCTCGTTGGGTCCGCCTCCACCCGCCTACATGTCCAAACGTCGGCTGACCATCGCAGAAGTCAAAAGTACGCATGCAGAAAAAATGAAAGGTGAAGACCAGCTCGTTCTCAAAGCAGGAGCGCTGGAAGACGCGCCAGCGCAGTCGCAGCGATAGGCGATAATTATAATTAGCGATAGCCACTGAGATCAAATAACTAATGTGCAATATGGCTCAGTGATCTTTATTTTTTCTACTCGTTTTCGTCACTAAAATACACCAGGCATCAGCATCAAGGATTCAGGCAAAAGTCCCAGTCGGGCCAGAATTTGGTCTTCATTCGCTCGCAATAGCCGATAATATTCGGCAGCTCATTCTTGACGAGTTTCCCGTACGGAGACTCAACTGCGTGTCCCCAAACGAGGAGGGCTAAGGTTCCAAAGATTGCACAGTCATCTTCGCAGACTTGCTCACCGATGATAAACCTGTTATTTCCAAGGATCCTGGAAATGGCCCGCAGGTCCCGAAACATCATCTGGTCAATTTCGTGCTGGGAATGCCGGGAGAGCCCCTGCGCCCATGTTTGTGACTTAATTTCCCGCCCGTAACCCCACATCAGCAACTTCATTTTGTGGTAAGGAATTTTGATGTGGTCCGCGAATGAGCGTTTGCCGTCGCCAAGAAATGCCCAGAGCCTCAAACCCCTTTTAGGACAAAGCAGTCAAGTCAAAGCACAGTCAGATTTAGCTTTTGTATCACATTAGCGTTTTTTGCATTGTATAACTGATTACCAGAAAACGTGTTCCTCCAACATGATCCTGACAGCATGCGCAAGGGCGAGCTTGTCTTCCGAATGCCCAGCGTTCAGATTCTTCTCGAATTTTCTGCAGGGTAGGCGAAAAATTAAACTTAGTTATTTGCAATTCAATTTCGCTCCGCCGAGTAGAAGCAGGAAGACTGACACAAAAACTTACTTGTTGAGGAACTGAATGGCGAGGTGCGAGTCTCCGACGTTTTCTCCGTTGTATGTGATCCAAGGCGTTTTGCCAGTTGGTCCGAAAGAGTCATTCGTATCCAGCTGAAAATGTAATCCATGCAGCCAAACCATAATACAGTACAATCATGAGATTCGGAGTTAATAAAGGCATCATCGGCCATCGCTCTGCACGTTTATACCTTACCTTGTACGGGATATTGGCTACTTTCAGGTAGGTCTCCAGTTTCAGTACGAAGGGGCTTCCCATCGGCACCCGTCTGCCTCTTGGAATGCCATGAAAAACGAGTGTATTCTTCGGTGTCTTGCTCCATCGATTACTACAGAGCAGAAGAATGAGGAGATCGAGCACAAAATGGGAGTGGCAGGCAGGTCAATTAAACTTACAGCATTCGACGCTTCAGAAAGGCTGGTACAATTTTGGTCAGCGCTCCAAATGCAAGCACGGCGAGCACTCCATAAAGCAGGGTGCTGTTGCAGGTTGTCCCCTGTCCGGATACTGACCCCATTTCACGTTCACGCCCGTCGCCGTCGTCGTTGCCAGCACCTTTCCGTACTAATTACTAACTGGGCACTAATTAAATAGCTGAGAGCCAACACAGTCTACCAACGCAACACGATACCGTTTACGACTGGTGACTGGCCGAAAGGTGCACGACTTTGACGGCCAATGGTTTCAGAACTTTCTGTTATGTAATGCTAATCATATGAGAAGATAGACTTCGAGCACTGAGCAAAAGGTAGCGACGTGGTGCGGTTTACTGCCCACAGCAAGAGTGACCTTGAGTTTCTGCCTGTTGCTTGGCCGTTGCCGGTGGCACGGACCCCACGAATCACACGGTGAAGCAAGGCATGGCAGGAGAGAATGATAATTATATTTGTAATAAGCTCGGCCTTCAAATTGCATGGTGCACACGGCGCAGGTGAGTTTTGTTGCGACTTGTTGCTGTTTGTTCTGCGTAATTGAGTCCAGCTCCAATTAGCGACAGACAGAGGACAGAAACAGAGACGCAAATCGAACCACACCACACCACACTGCATTTAGCACTTGACTTTTAGGAGCATATAAAATGTAGAAGCACAATTTTATTAAAATGTGAACACTTATATTGGATCCATAATAATAATTACGGTACGGTGAGTATTTGTACATTGAAATGAAATGCAACTGTACTGTAAATTAAAATAATCCTAACGGTAAAGGTAAAGGCAAAAGTAAAATATCTGCAGGAGTAATCATAATCGTAATCTTAATCGAATTACGTACACTAACAACAATGCAATGCAACAATGCTGCCACATTCCACGCACGGGCTTTGCCTTGCCAAGCTTGGTAATTTACTGGATAGTTGAAAACTTACTAAGAATTAAATATCCCGCAATTGCAATGAGAATTAAGAATACCTTGTCACTTGTAATAAAATAATAATAATAATCAACCTTGGTTCATTTTCTAAAACATTTTCCTTCTAAATGCTAAAATAGCACAACTTCCAAGAACAACACGACAGTATTTTAGCTTCAGGTTTTGATACACAACTTGGCTGTTAAGAATTTTTAAGAATTGCATTAAAATCAGCAAAATATATCATTTCATCTTTTAGCTTTAACCTTTAGCAGAATAGCATAGCAGAGCTTTAGCTTACGTTATACAAATTCACGTATAAACGAGGCATCACTTTAGCATTTTAGCAATAGCAAATTTGAAAAAAATTATCTTGTACACATTTAGAAAATACGTTACACATTGCTTGCCTTGCAGTAAATTGAAAATTGATCTTGAAACATTGAGTATATTTATCCTTTACGTATAATATCTTCAGCAGCCGAGCTCCGATGCCGACGCACGCACGACGCTTGGATGGTGCTAAGCGATGGCTGATTTATGTTGTTGCTGTCGCCGGTTCGGGAGTGGCTTCGGCTGCCGGCTTGGACTCCTTTTCCTCCTTCTTGCCTTTGCTTGGACTCGCTTCAGCCGCCTTTTTCTCCTCCTTGGCAGGCTTTGGCTGCGCCAGACACTTGTCCCAGTCCTCCCAGTATTTTTCCTTCATGCGAACGGTGTACTCCTTCAGATTTGTCAATTTCTCTGCAATTTGCACGAAAAGTTTGCGTTACGATGACAGCCGGTGACAAATTCCTATGCTACGCACGCGAATCGTACCATTGATCAGTTTCTCGTACGGCGATCCTTGTCCGGTGTAGACAATTTGTGCCAGCATACCAAAGATTGCACAGTCAGCCTCAACCGGTTCGTTTCCAAGAATGAACTTTTTGGTTCCAAGCACGTTGGATATGTTGACCAAATCCTGTTAAACAAGTGTAATTGGTCAAATCTGTGTTACAGAAATAAATATAGATTTAACATGTGTGCTCAAGTTACTTCTTCCATCATTGCCACCATTTCGTCGTACGAGTGGCGACCAATGCCAGCATCGTACATGGTGTTCTTAAGTTTCCTTCCGTAGACGTACTTCATGAACTTGAGGCGAAGTGAAGGAATATCAGCATATTCACCAAAGCTGTTGACGTTCTTAATCCAGCGCCAGTGGCCGAGACCCCTGCTCAATGAAATTGACCGGTCAATCATGTGACACCGTCGCAGGACAGCAGAGCCACATTAGACAGATAAGAACTCACCAAACGAAATGGTCCTCCAAAACCAAGCGTGCCATTCGAGCAATCGCCTTTTGTTCATCGGTGGCATTTCCCCAAACGTTTTTCTCGAATTTCCTGGTTTAAATTCAAAGGCGGTTAAAAATTACCTCAAAAATGGAAGGATTCAGTCACTTGGGGCTTACTTGCTAAGAAATTCCACGATGAGTTGGGAATCTCCCATGCTTTCACCGTTCAGAGTAATCCAGGGTGACTTTCCCTTGGGTCCAAATGGTTTCTTGGTGGAAATCTGAAAGTACGCATGAAATTAAGCAATTTGTCAAGAAATGAATGGGCAATATGTGTCATGCGTGCGGATGCGTCATGGGTGAGTGCGTGCGTACCTGATAAGGGATTCCAGTCATTCGCAGATACGTCACTAGCTTCAATACGAATGGTGACAGGTTTGGGATGGTTTTGCCCGGTTCGAAGCAGTGCACGACGACAGTGTTCTCTGGCACCTCGTCTTCCTTCTTCTTTGCCTCCTTTGCTGGTGCTGCTTCCTTCGCTGGAGCTGCCTCCTTTGCAGGCTCGGTGGCCGCTGGGGCATTATTTTTCTCCGCCTCAGACCTTAAACACGCAAAACATGCAAGATGAGTCGAGTAGCGCTACATTATCATTAAAAAAAGTGAACCAGCTATAAAAGCTTCCTTAATTGCTAGCATTGGCCATGCAATTGCTAATTAATGTCAATTAAGCTCTTAAAATTGAGGTACAAACGCCTCCTTTCTTTATCTAGCACTGACTCGTGTCCTTAATAGGTTAAAAAGAGCCAAGCGCCGTGCCGGACACAAACATGTGAAGCGAACTACTAAATGTAACGTCATTTATGGCAATATGATGCGAAATTCCTTCCTCTCGTCTGCTCTTCCACCTGTATAGAGCTCAAAAAACTTACATTTTGCTTGATGCTGCTATCAGTTGTCAATCAAGGTTTCAAAATTCAAATCCGAGTGTCCAGCAGGTGTAAAAGCTGCAAATTGTCAACACGAACGCACAAAATATTAGTCAACACGTCGAAATAGTCGAAGAAGAGGATTCGAAGGATTCGAAAGCGTCTGTACGCCGTCTTTTCCAGTAAACAAATGAATGGGTAATGAGAATGCTCTGTCTGAAAGCACAGACACGGGAAGTCGAAGGGTTGAAGGCACTTTGCTTGGCCTCACAGTACACAGGACGAACTAAACGAACCTTATCAGTGATTATGACTAATGGAGTTAGTCAGAAGATGACAAGTCCAAGAGCGTGTTCTTGTTCTGGATAATTGTGATTATGACTGAACGAGTCACCGACACAAACACAAATAAGAAATGCACTATGACTGTGTGGTTGTGCGTACGAGAACGCCTGCCTGCCTGCCTACTGACACAAAACAACGAAACGAAACGCAAACGCTGGCTGACTAATGAATGCAAGGCAAGCCAGAAGAACAGCAGAGCCCAAATCGGAATCTTTCCACGCAACGACAACGACGCAACTCAACAAGTCAAAAGTCTATTTAAAATTTATGTGCATATAATTTTTTTTTGTGAAATGTAAATCTGTGGATTATGAATGC
Source organism: Mesaphorura yosii (assembly GCA_009869945.1). Lineage (NCBI taxonomy): Eukaryota > Metazoa > Arthropoda > Collembola > Poduromorpha > Tullbergiidae > Mesaphorura > Mesaphorura yosii. The sequence continues at coordinate 11,415 of WIXG01000312.1, read as the reverse complement.
TGACGACTGACTGAGTGGACCAAACAACGCGACCCGCGACTCGACTCGTCACCGTACGCTGAGCTGTTACGTATTAACCTTTCGTGTGCTGTCTTCTTTCAGTTTCAGTGGAGTGGTGCTGGCAATTTCAGACCTTATGTCGTATTGTTTCAGTTTCAGAGCCTGCCTGCCGAATCGAAGCTTGCTTGCTCGAAGGGTTGGTTTTGGCTTGGCTCGGCAACAACGCTCCGCTACGCGTACGCGTTCGCGGCCTGTACAAAAGCTTGGATCTCGAATCTACTGTACGCTGAGCACTGAACACTGAACGTACTTGCTCAGAATAATAAAATGGTTGTTGTAAATTGGACATACAAAAAATAGGGAAGCGAAAACATTCCATCTACCACACCCCATCTCATCTCTCTTCTCTACCAAGCGTAGACAGACCAAGTCTGTCCATTCCCAGCCCGTAGCCCGTATCCATTCCACCACTCCAACCCGAGTTAACTCATACGGGCAAGCAGGCAGGCAAGTGAGTAAGTTCTGTACTAAAGCTACTAACCGTATTCGTATGTGTTCAGTATTCTACTTTTTTTAAAAAAAAATCTCATTTCAGACCATACTGCAATAATCAAACTCCAAGACTACCAAGACCCAAGCTTGGTTTGGCATGGCTTGAAGCTTAGCAGGCGACCGAACTTATGACTTAAGCGTAGCTTCAACTCGACAGGCATCAACCACCGCATCGCACCACCACCATCACGGCCATTGGGCCATTTCACCATGCCATTTACCATTTACCGTGCCCTGTTCATGTATTACATTGTAGTAAGTACAAACTACCATTATTGTGCTCATTCTCGGCTCGGGGTCTTAATGGCAATGAAGCAGTGGGACGATGGCAAAGTGGCAGAGGACAACAACATAAAGCATTAAGTATGCATTGTAGCAAGATGCCATGAAGATGAAAATGAAACAACATTCCTCACACTTTAAGGCACGGTGACGGTGATGGTGTCGATGAATTGCACGAATTGAACCACGCTACCAAGCCAAAGCCAAACCAAGCCATGCCACGAGAATTGAACTATGGGCCTAATTTTTAAAAGCACGCTAACCCAGTGCAATGGCTTTGAATGGGATTTCGGACTCGGACTCGATTTTTGTGAAATTGAACAGACCAATGAGCAATGCAATGCGCCAGCGCACTAAATCAACAACCCGTCATCCTTCGTGTATTCGTGTCGTAATTCATGAGTGAATTGGCCTGGTCGACGCGTCCAGTCCGTCGACGTCGATGCTAGCCGTATGCTCTTTTCCATTTCAGCGAAAGGCGAAAGCAATGCGATGCGATGCAATGCAGCGGGGAAAGAAGAATTGCTATTAATAATCACCCATCGCTTTATTTATTTATTATTCCTATCGTCTGAAGCATTGAAATGGGCACTGGCCAGGCCAGACCGGTCATGTTAGCCAAGAACGGCGAGCCTCTCCGGCCAGCAGACCAGGCCAGCCAAATTGGATAGAATTAATCGAGGAATGCTGCCGTGTCTGCCGATTTTCCACGAAAATAGGCAAGTTTATATAAAATCCAAAAATAAAACGCAAAAATAGCAATAGCACAGGTTATGCAATGCAAAGGCACGACTAATAATGGTAATTAGGGATCAAGCACCGGTGCTGGACCTCGATTTCGATTTCCATTGCAAAACAGCCAACTGAGCGTTCAGCGACGTTTTCTCGTGATGTTTCTAGTATGATTCGTCAATTGTGGACCAAAACCTACAATTTCTTGTAACAAAAAGAGCATCAATTGAGAAAAATGCAGGGTAATCGAATTAGCATCGAGTTTCATGGAATTAAATGCCTGGCCTAAAGTAGGTTATTGCCATGTGAGACGGCGCGGACGCAGGCAGGCAGGCAGGCATCAAGCCACAATTATCAAATGGGCAGGGTAATTGAATTGACGGACTGAGACTCGCTCAGGTCAGGCAAGCCATACCACGCAACCACGCAAGTGAACTGATGAAATGTGTACGCGGACGTACGCGTAAGTCAGCCGTAAAATGTGAGCGTAAACGTAAACGATCTCTTCTAACCCTAATCTTTCAGACTCCATTTAGCTAGCCAAGCCAAGCCCGGCCCATCGTTTAGACTCTTTAGACGGGACGTCAGCAAAAGCACTTGAAGCACTTGAAGAGATTTATTTGAATAGGCGAGAAAGAAGAAGAAAAGACACAAATTCCGCGTCCGCCTGCTTGTCCGAAGCTGGCTCGCACTCGCATTTAGCATTTTACAAAAAGACATGAGAACGAGAAGAGAACGAAAATGAAAACGAGAACGACGACAGCGGCACAAAAGGACACGACAGGAAGTAAGAATGAGCATCATTGTGTTTACATTAAAACGTGCATGTTAACTAATTCTATCTTTGGTTTGCCATTGCCGTTGCGTTCACGACTCACTCACGGAGGAAGTGAGATTTAAAAAAGTATTGCACTCAAGCGATGATGGGCCAACAAAAAACTGAAACCAAACCGTCATCGTGACAAAATCTATCACAAATCGCCATCACCATCGCTCTCGTGTCAGTGTCAGTGATTCGGCCGACAAATTATGCGAGTCATCATTCATGATTCATTACGATTACGCAATTCGCATGCAATTTGCATGGCCTGGTACAGAATTTGCATACGGCAGGCAGCCGTCGCTTTGTCTTTTCTCATTTCCTCGTGCTGACCGCCTGCTATTAAATTAAATGGTCGTAAACTGAATTTGTATTGTAAATTTGTTCTTGTCTTGTAGTCTTGTTCTCTCTCACGCTGATTCATGACTTTATTAGCCAAATTCCAATCCTGCATGCAAGCAGCAAACAGGACAGCCAAATTTCAATGCCCAGGCCACTTTCAATGGAATGTGTCTTGTTGCAAAATGCCAACAGCGACTTCGCAAATTGCTGAGCGATGCGTAATTACATGAGAATTTATTCCACCACGGATTACTGAGGGCGAAGACGGCTTGGCTTGACTCAAAAGTCAAGACGAGCATAAAAAATATGTTTCGCATTACTTTTCACTTTTTATTACCCATTTTTTGTACAGATTGATAAGACGAGGCTTCTTGCTATCTTGCTCCTGTGTTGTGGTGTCAAGTCCTTGAGCCAAGCCGAGATTCAAGTACAAGTTCAGACCAAGCCAAGTACGACTTCGTCTTCGTCATCCGTCGAATTTGAATTCGATTCGAATTCCATCTCCACACTTTTTTTTTTACAGCGCTGGCTTATTCTTAATCTCTCTGGTGTGCTAGCCTGCATGCTTGCAGCTACAATTTTAATGGGCCATCGCCTCACATCGCCAATAATCAAACGGAGCATCTTTGAATATGTACGAGTATTTGAATATTTTACGACGTGCTATGCTGTTTTAACGCGACGCATGCTTGTTTGATGATATTGTTCGCGTTTTCGTCAAGCAGAGATGAAAATTGGCTGGCCGGCCGGCCATGCACGAAGAGAAGATTTGAAGATTATGACATGGCTTAGAATAATAAAATCACTTTCTTGCAGTCATGCCATGGCTTATGGCTTATGAGAATGTGAAACTTATCTGTGCTGTGCTTGAATGGAATAAATTCTTCGCCCTGCCGTGCATCTGTGTAATGTAAAATCAGTAAACTGTAAAAGCAATGCAATAAATGTGTGGCTGATGAGTTGATCTCTTGTCTGTGCATTAAATTTTATATCACGTAACCCAAACTGAGCTCGGCGACCCGCACGATACAGTGCACTGCACCGCACTTTGTTTACACGTCATGTCATTCATTTAGTCATTTATTAACATTAATAACAATAATTGCTGTCTGAAATTGAAATTGGTTTCATTTTCTGCTCTCCCTTCAGATTCTTGCTTCGTGCTGGTACTCGAAAAATGCCAAATGCATGGCGTGGCGTGGCTTGGCTAAGAATAGCCAACATAAATATGCGTCGAAGTTCTGAATAGCTTTCAAATTGACGCATTGAATTCAAATTTAATTAATTTACGTATGCCAAGCGAGGAGAAGCCCACGAGAAACCAAAATCTTGAGTCACCGAGCCGCAACGGAGAGGCAAAGAATTGCGCTGGAAAGCTGGAATGCCTTAAGACAGTTAAGAATCATGAACATTAAGAAATAGAAGAAAAAACAAGGCGATAAAGCAGTTCTTGTGAATCTTATCTCTTAAAAATACAGACTTTCCTGCTTATTTTTGCGTTTTGCACATTCGTCGCGGTCGCAGTCTCAATTTTTATTGTAATTCGCTGTTAACATGAGACATCGACATGAATATCGAATGTTCGTCGGATTTCACTTTATCGCCACGACTCGGCTCGTGTTTCTTTGCAGAGCGCCGTGTCAACTGTCAATCGAACATACAAAATGACACGCGTAACGCGTACAGTACAAGACTTACGATTACAAGAATGCTGGGAAGTGTGAGCTGAAGCTGTGACTGACGAGATGCTGAGTGGAATAATAATGGCAAAGGCAAAATGAAAATGGCATCTTGAGCTTTGTCATTCAGCCCGGCGTCGGCACTGTCGGGCCGTCGATTCTCGTGAGAATTTATTGATTTTAAATTTTAATGTTCAACCTTCAACCTCCAGAGTTCAATTTTGATGCTCCAAGCTCGCAAACGAGCAAGCGGGTACATCCTGTCATAAATTCGTGTGCTCATGCCTGAATGGTGCACGTTATCAGTGAACTGAATGGGAATGGGAAATTACAAGATTCGTCGTACTGGCGTCGACTTGGTAGCTTAATTATTGAAATTCTGGGATTTCTTCTTGAATTCATCATCTGTTTTTTCACAAATCTTTCGCAGAAAATCTTGAGAAAGTTAAGAAATACGCAATGCACTAAGGAAATTGACCTCGAGTTGCCTAATTCTGAATTTTTCCATGCGAAATTAAGCGTAACGTGGAGATTTTCAGATGAGTCGAAAGAAAAAGAATGTGATGTGATTCACTGACTCATACGCGCGTGATCATCTTCAGGAAAATGAGACAGAGAAATTAAGTTGTTAAGAAGGAAGTCGCAGTCTCAGTTGTCAACGCTATATGCTAAGCACGTGAAATGACATCTTTCAGTCTGGTTTCAAACTCGGAACTCAATCACATTGGAATCCTTTGTAAACAAAGTCGAAGTCGACGTTGACGACTGGTCTTAAGACATACATTGGTGGAGTGGAGGTTTGCGGTGAAGATTATGATCTGAAACACATGTAAATATAAACACGCGCTCATAATGACGCAAGAAATTCCAGACATTCCATTTCGTAAAAAATGCTTTTACATCTTGAAAGTATGCACAGATCAACGATTGACCAGTGGTCAGTGCCGTTTAAATGTAAATAAATAAACACAAGGCAGTAATTTCTGGACATGGCATTTAATTCGCGTCACGTAGAAGTTACTCACAAATGTAGTCTTGCTAATTAAGAGTTGCGAAATACACACAAGGTAGTAATTTCTGGACATGGCATTTAATTCGCGTCACTTAGAAGTAATTCACAAATGTAGTCTTGCTAATTAAGAGTTTCGAAATAGAACGCATATCCAACTGAGGATTTCCTAAGAAATGGGCACTCAAGGCTGAACTTCCATTTCTGCAGAAATGCGGATTCGAGTTCAGTGTAGCCTTCTTACATAATATGAATGTTATCTAATCTCTGCTTCTTGTGGCTTGGGCTGTTGCGGGCTAGCGGGAGGCTGGCTGGTAGGCAACATGTCTTGCCTTCATTTGGGCTGCGATTTGTTATTGATGGTGCCGCGATCGTCTTCTAAATGCAGATCGATGGGCTCATCAAACTTCATTAGCCTCCCGTAGTGTTCTAAATGACTGAAGCAAATATCCATCATGAAAATGGGCCGCGGTTTCCCACCCTGCTTTGCCGATTTGATCAGGAACGTTGTAAACATGCCAGGGACGTCAGGCACAATCACATCGCTCAGTTTAAATTGGAACTGTAGAGGAGAGAAGACAGGTTAAAAAACGGTTGGCAGATTCAATGAAGTCAGTGCAGTGAAGTGCGAATTCTTACCTCTCTTCGTGCCAAAAAGAAGTTGTTGTACACACCGGTGTAGGTATCAGTGACTGGATCGTAGAACATTTCGGTAACATATCGCTTGGCCAAGAAGTGGATAAATACCGGCGTGACGTAAGTAAACAGAAAGATGGGTGAGATGGCCAAGATGGCTTTTGCGACACCGGCACCAGCTTCACTTAGGCTTTGGTATATCAGCGGTTGAGCGATGAGGCCCATGCCGGTCGTGCTTATCGAGAATATCTTGAGAGCTCTGAACTGAACAGACAGGTTCCCGACATAGATTTTGTATGGCTCCTTCCCCTCTCTGAAATTAAACTTCCGAAGTTGCTGAATCGCAGGGTATCTGTCCAGGTCAGATGCTGGGGTTGGGGCCGCCGTAGCCGCAGACGTGGGCGAAGGTTTCTGCGCCTCACCTCGTGGGTCCTCTGGCTTGTATTTGAGTCCCTTTACACTTGGGTTTGCTGATTGTAGCAAGAGGCAGCTCCGGGTGCTAAATTGCCTTAATGAGGAGAAGCCGATGCAGACACCGCCAGCATTAGTACAAAAGCTGAAGGCTGGACTAGGACTACTTCGGCATAGATTAGCAGATAAGCTGCAAACACTGCGCTTTAACATGTCGACAGCGAAATTATTGCGCAAATTGAGCAATTGAACACCACAACACGATGAATTCCAAACCGGCGCACCTTAAATTAGCAGGATTGGTTTATATTTATCGTCGACAATCGATAAAGATCACTTTCGGCTCGTTGATCGAAAGATTTTGCACGAAAGATGAGACACGAGTCGAGTTGAGAGATCTGATTCGCGGATTTTCGTACAAGATGAGCTCGTGGTTGGTAAGGTACAGCGAGAGGGCAGCTTCTGCCAGGGAGCCCAGCACGAACCCACTCCACAGTCGAGCCGAGCCTCAAGAGAGCGTTCAGCGTTGAATATTTAACATCGCATCGCATAGCGAGGATAGAAGCTGAAACTGAAGTTGAAGCTGGTGACGAGTGACGAGTGTGACGAGGAAGCAATTCCTGGAACTGAAACTAGAAAAAGATTCCCTTTTCCTGCAGCAGCAGCAGATTGTAGTACAGATGCTAAGTACATAAAAGATTTACGACTCGCAACGCAGTAACAAAGTTCCACGCAGAAATGCCGAGAATTCATTGTAAATCGTAGCACAAATCATTAATGTAAATTTAATCACATGATTTATGCCATGCACCAGGGCACGATCCCTTTGCCGTTTGCCCTGCTGACTGCTGCGGTCACCGTTCGCGTGTCGGTGGCCGCGCTATGCTAATTATTCTCATTTATCTTTAATTACGTTGGCAAATTGATTGCGATTATGTCATTGCATGACGTATCATCTCAATCAACTCATTCTCAATTAGCAGCCTGTCTGCTTGCTCGCATGTCCACGGCCTCGCGTCTCGTGTGTGTGATTCATTCAATGATTATGAACTCATGGCCATGCCCGCGATTCGCAGTGGGTTTCAGCATGCTTATTCCGAATTGCGAATTGCAAACAAGTTAATTTCTGTACTATTCGAGACCTAGACAAGATTTGTGCTAATACCAATGCTAACTGGTCTTGAGTTTCGACTCATATTTCAATATTCAGACTCACTCCTTCAGCTTCCCTTCTCCACACTCAACTACTCAACCAACTAGAGTCGGCAAACTTCTGCACGACGAGGATTTTTTCATAGGCTGTGACTGTGAAGTGAATTTAGTGAATGCGAGCCGAGCTTGTATGCGATTTTGTGAATTATTGTGGTGGTGAGTTTAGTTTAGCTTTCAGCAGTGCAGGCGGAGAACAGAACAGAACAGAACAGAAAGGAAACGAATACGAATACGAATAAAACGAAGCTCGGCTCGGTGCTGCAAAAGAACACCTTTCGAAGAGGTTGACAAGAAAGTACAAACCAACTAAACTAAGAAAAGTGTCATTTCCGTTGCTGAGTCGAGTTAAGAAGTGTACTGATTACGATTGCAATTAAAAACGAGTGGATGAGACGACAGTAAAGAAGAGCGGATTCGACGAGGCGTTGGAGGTTCGACCAGTCAGCAAAATTACGAAGGACCATATGACGGAGTGACGTGAGTGAGTAAGAATCGAATCATAATTATAAGCCATTAATTTTATTGCTAATTACTCAATGACGAACGAATTTGCTGGTAGTTCTCAACGATTTGCCGTCCGTACAAGTTTAGCGAGCGGATAAATTAATGGTTTAATTGGGTATTGTTGCGCACTGCCTATATTGCAAATGGCAAAGGCTTTTGTTAATTCAGCAATTTTTAACAGATAAGCTGTGAATTACTGCATTTGAATCAGTGCCATTGGGAGTTTTAGTTTTAGCAGCGACAATCACATACCAATTGCCGTTTTTCTTACAAGTTTTTGAGTCTTTGTCGAAATTCAAGAGGAAAATTCCATTCGTCTGTAAGGATTTGATAATCAATAAAGATCGATTTAATTCGTACTTATGAATGAACAGAACTTGAGGTTATTCGGCTTAGTAAAGAAGCGCGTGGGTTCTTGAACGATGAACGTCAGATTCTTTGGAAGTATGGGACTTTAAGCACAATACAGATTATTGGAGAGCCGAAGCCTAAAAATTGATCTGCGTTCATTGATTAACCTTTCTTCTTTTCTTGTGCTGCAGGTAACCAACGCCATGATTTCTTTGGACAGGAAGTGAATCGGCATTTCGTCATCGAGTTCCAGTGCACAATTAATAAGAATCGTGAGTGGGTCGTCGTCGTCGATCAACGATCGTCGTCAGTGTTTACGTATTTTCGATTAACTCACATTCACTATTCGCATTCGCATTGTCCATTGACATTTGACATCTGGTTTGACGCACGTGGATGTGAACTACTTTCCTGCTGAATAGAATAAGGTACGTTTTATTACTACTTAAGACTTAAGCGTTTCATATTTACCCAGCGCATTGTAGTACAAAATATTATTGAAAGTGCAGTCGTACTCGTCCGTGGACTGACGACCACGTCGGCAATAGTACTAAGAAATAAACTTAAAGTTACATCGAGAGGTACGAGCAACGAGCCATTGACTGGGTGGCATTCTTAGTCGACTAACCTGGTTTACTTCGCTCTGATAGTTCGTAGTTCCAGGAAACATTCACAAATCAAAGAAATGTAATTGAAACGACAGAATTAAGCAGTGAAATTAAAGGTTCAACAGTTCGCGTGTGCGAATTTAATTCTTTGCGAAGTCAGCAAAGTTTAATTCTTGTTAAATTGCGGGCTAAGCATTCTCATGCTGGTTCGATTTTGAGTTCAACGAACGCGGCCAGCTCAATACTCAATACGCAAGCAGGAAGCGACTGGAGATTGGTGGCTCTGACACTGCTGATTTTAGTGCTTTTGGCTAAATTGTCAGCTTAATCGCCAAACCAAGGCTTTGAGCATAAAGTAACCATCAAGGTTCTCGTTGAATATCGATTTTAGTTTAGTGATTTGATTGGTTTGTGATTGTTTGTGGTCAGTGATCAGGAATCATCCAGCAGCCGTCAACAGTGAGTTAATTAGTATGCTAGCCAATCACAGCTGTGATTCACAGTCTATTTTATTGAAGTTCGCTTAACTGCCCTACCCGTGCCGTGCTGATACAGTGCAATCTGGATTTTCTGGATTCTGTTTCCTGTTTATTTTTCGCGTTTGCCTTTTGCCTAGGCTTTGTCGTATGACTGCACATTTCTAGAAACACGAGACACTGATTCATCTTTTAAAGCCAGTCATACGCTGTACGCATAATTTAGTTCTGAAGAAAACAATAGCGAGTCAGACTTTCAGACTTCGGAGACGAATTGGCTCACGTTCCCATTTACGTCGTAAATCTAGAATCTGAATCGTAATTCGTCGGTTCAGTTCCAAGTTTCAGTCTTTGTATTCAGATCCAAAATTAAACTTTCAACTCAGTTAGCCAATCAATTAACGAGGACACGCGGCTAATTTTCGTTGTGATTTTTTAAATACAGCGCCTTCAGTTATCATTATCACTCATCATGTTACACGCATTTAATCATAAACCCAAGCACTTCCTGGAATTCTCGTCAATTCTGAGAATTGTGCCTCGTTATAGTTTAAAACCTATTAGGGAGCCTAATTAAAATATTAACATAATTTAAGCAAGGACGGGGACGGTAACCGGGGACGTCAATTTCCAGCTTCAGAAGTTGGAGTTGGCACGTTCGGTCCATCCGAAAGATCCATTGCATTTAGCGCCTTCTTTGCTTTGGTTCCAAGGCACAAGCAAATGGGGAACGGAACGGGCAACTCGACAGATTAAAAGAGGAAACTAGCATGAAACTAAGCTTTTGTCGCGGGTCACGCTGCAGCCCAGCGGCAGGCACCGAAGGAACAAGTAACATCCGGTAGTGATATGATTTCTCGTAGCGTCGTATACTCGTATCGTATCGCAGTCTTCGTAGCAGAGCAGGCATTGAACTCGATCTCGAGCCGAGCCGGGCAGGCAGGCAATACGCAATATTCATGCATAAAAACATAAAAAGTACTACAAAAGACACGCGTCAGGCGCAAAAACGCTTGCACTTCGGTTTCAGTTTCCGTTTTTGAAGTGTGGAAAGGAGCTCGAGCCCAATTACCTATTAGCGTAGGCAATTTCTTGGACTGGCAATTTGGGCAATTGAGACTTGAGTCTTCTTTGAAGTCTTAAAAGCCAAATACGGCCCAGACGCAGAGTCGAGACGAAACGCTGACCTTCGTGGCTTGGCGGCTGTGAAATCTGTACCGTACCGCTTATCGTACGATTTGTCGGCGCCCATTAGCTCGAATTTCTTAAGGTAGCTTAATTATTTCTTTGTAAAGCAATCATTGACGAATCACTACCATCGTCAGACTTTTATTGAGCTCAGCGGCTTAGCTCATTATTCATTTCGTCTCTTCTGAATGTAGAAATTACGAAGCGACTTCCCAGAATTTAGCTTTACGGGTACGGAAAACTTCGTTTAGTTTACAATTTCTTGTGAAAGGTACATAAAACATAAGAATTTTGGGAATTAGGCCGCATTGATCACTTCATCAGAATTCGTGATTGCGATTCTGTTCAAAGGACCACTTGACTTTTCCTGATTACCTGGCTCAATTCTCATAATTTGCGGAGCAAACGAGGTACAGTCTAATTATTCTTGAGAAAGGCAACTGTGCGCGTAACGCGTAACGTGTGGTATGTTTGCACTTGAGCAATTCAATTAGGGTCAATAACCAAGCCGTGCCATGGTCAGTTGACCAATCGCAATCGCATCATTCCGCATTTTATTCCGCACGTGACATTAGCATATACGCCAGCATATAAGCTGGAGGGGTTTCGAGAT
>WIXG01000311.1:0-93669 GCA_009869945.1 Mesaphorura yosii | reverse complement strand
TAGGGGTAGGGGGGCGAATGCAGACCTTTGGTTTTTTTAGCAGGCACCGCGATGCGGTTGCTCAACGCCGTCTGCTTCTGTTCTCACCAAAGGAAAAATGGGGCATTCCTGACACTTTTACTGTGCTTGTATGTGAACAACAAAAAATTGCTTCTTGTTGACAACTACCTGAATGCTGTTTGCCGAGAAAACTGATATTCGTAAGACTTTAATTTGTTTCTGGTGCCTGAATTTACGACTTTTCAAGGTGGCATGAAATCTGTGCATTCTGGCTGAGCCGCGGCTTTAATTGACCGCTCGTTTCATTATCGAATCCCTCACTTATGTGCAGTGAAATAAAACTGAGATGTTAGTAAAGTGGTTTTTTATCAAAAGAGGTTTGGATAAACTGAAAACAAAATTTTGTTTTTGCCTGGTTGCATGCTAAGTGAAACATCACGAAGAAAGCCCGTGCTTTACAAGAAATACTTCTCTGGTCTATACACTATGATTTATAATTTTTTGGAAATATAAATTCATCTTCCATTAAAACTGCTTTCTGGCAGGCAGCAGGCCTGACTGCCTTCACTCCTTCGATCTATTAGATTCGGCATTGGGATCAGACGGCAGAGTATTCTACACTCTTTGTTATGCTGACTGCCGGAGAGAATTACATAACGAATTCCTATGTATTGTGCTGGTATGGTAGTATAGCAACTTGACTTGATGCTTTTATAACTGTTTTGTGGCATGCCACGCATAATAATTAGCACGACAAATAAATTTTCAGACGAAGTCGTAGTCAAATTTTAAACAAAACGAAAGATCCGGTGTCTGAAGTCCAAAAGATAAACAAAGATAAGTCGATGGTTAAAGGAGATGGTTAACTCCAGCTTTCCAGTCGGAGAATACTTCCATGGGTAAAAATATATTAAGCACTCTTCTCTCCTTTCGTACCAATGATACGCCGAATTTAATTCTGCGGAGTTGATGAACATTAAAGTCTGCTTGGTTGGTTGATGACTTGTTTTTAGGAATGCTGCCTCGCGAACAGGAGACGAACAAACGAATTCACGCAATGTAATAATTGCAGCGCAAGTCAGATGCAAATTGTATGCTTATTTCTGCAATCAATTGCAGTACAATTGTACAAATTTCTCTCGTACCCAGCCTGACTAAACACAATATTCAATGAGGATACAATGAGATGATGAGATAATCCCCTCAACAATAAGTAAGGCACAATTGAGGGTAGAAAAGTTGCATTATTTCGCCAAGGAATTAAGAAGTACGCAAAAGCTGGGCGCCTGAGCCACCCATTTGACTTGAGTGAAAAATGGCCATATTCATCATGCATCACACCTTCACTATGCCAGCAGTATCGCTGACCATATTCATTTATTCAAATGCACGCCAAGCCAGGTTTCAATCTCATGTCATCATTGTTACATATTTGGCAGATATTTTGCCCAGCGCAACACTTTGTCGTAATGCTCTGACGAAGGACTATAACAATGTAAAATGATACTTCATTCGCCGTTATTTTCTTATTAAAGTAATGCACGAATGCCATTATGCAAGAAATGCGAGCATCCCTCAGACGTGAGCCGTCCACCCAGCCCTTGCTCTGCTGACAGAAAGAGAACCAGCTTCGGTTTCCTACGTAATTTATTTTACAACTTCTGACCATTTTCCTCGCAAGTAGGTGTGTTTTTAAAAGCCAGCTCATCTACAAATTTAGTTAAAACGCATTAAAACCTCCAAATTCCTGAGGAAGACGTGATAGAATAAGAATAATTGGAACAATGAACCGACACGGTTCTCCATTTGTCCCAATTAACCCGAGTCGGCATGCCAGGCTACGAATTATCCGCCTTTTACTCAGCATCGGTGTTACTGCGCCCTGCCACAATTACTATTATAAAAATGTTTCAGGATGCTTTGGAAAGAATTCCGCCAGCTTGTTAATCATTCGTCATGTCTTGTAATGATTCACATGAACGAATGTTACCAAGATCTGAAACGTGGGTGAGATAATGACACTACCCGCTCAACTTCTTCATCTTGGGTGAAATTGGAAATTGAAATAAAAGCCGTAAAAATAAGATATTTCGACTGAAAAGCACGAATACACGATACGAAAATACGACGACATTGAAAAAATATTTTTACAGTAACTGGATTTTGCACAAATTCATAAAAAAGTCGACTTCGCTGCAAAAATCCTTGCCGTGACATATTTGCCACACGTCTTACTTTGAATATACTGTCATCCATCATATTTGCTGTGCAACTGTCTGACAAGTTACATGAAAAAGAGTCAACCCTCAAAGCAAACCACAAACATAAGGCACTTGGCTTCGCGGCGTATGCTAAAAAGGCAGGAAAGAGCAATTAATAAAAAGTGGACCTTTTAAAACCTCAATCCCAATTGTATTAATAATAATAACATAACGGGACATTCTTTCTATCGCAACTCGTTTAATTTCGGTTCGCATTTTCCGCCTTTGAGTTGATCGCAGCTGCGATTGACTTTGGCAGAAATGAGTGACGATCAGAATGGAAGCAGAATCAAGTTGGAAAGCCACATCTGTTTGAAATTTGAATTAGCAAACTCAATCATAGCAATTTTTGGATGGAATAAGTTCAGGTCATCTCCGCCTCCAATAGTATCTTTCAGGTGGTGAGGTAAGACCACGACCAAGTCCAAGTCGGGCTCTAATTGATCATCCCGGAAAGAGCAATTTGTCAAATTGAAAAAGTCGGTTACCGTTATAAGTAATTCTTATTATTCACTCCATTCATTCGATCTGTCTTATCCCGTGCAGAAGGAGAATTCACGATGCACATGGTTTGTACCGAGTCTTCATTTTCATGTGATGCTTGCAATTTGCAGTAATGAAGACGAATTATTATAAAGTCAAACGTTGTATAACGCAAGAGCAGAGGCTGAAGTTGCGTGGAGGCTGGCCGCGTGCAAGACAGCGAGAGACGAAATATAAAAGACTTATTATGATAACAATGCGAAAAAATAATAATAAGACGGGAAGGTGGAATTACAATTTGTTTGGGATTTGCGCGAGTACAAAGAAGGACCATAAAATATTCCTGATCACAAACCTCGCAGTGCAAGATGGACGGATAGCAGTGGAATTGACTCGAGGCATGAACATTGTCAATTTGTGCGTTGTATCATCGGCTCAGGCCATAAATGTAAATAAAAACCTCTGAATCTCTGTTCTTAGCAATTACATAATCCAGAATGATCTGCTGTCTGTTGTTGGACAAGGAAAGAGGAAGAGATTTACAAGAATGAGTTCGTGGACACTGCATTGTTGTGTTTGCGTTACAGTTCACAGACACACGTTATCTCAATTCTAATGAAATGACCAACATCATTAACGAGATGCAAGCTTGTTTCGTCGTTCAATCCTTCTATAAAGTACAATAACCTTGCTCCAAGGCCGTTCTTGGACGTCGTACAATGCGTGCATTTCCATGTGAATTATCGCAAGTCCTGTCAAAGATGTGCTTGAAAGTAATTAGATTTGAGTCCAATTTTTTCTTCTCCGCTGCGCAAAGACAAGCATTTAAATTTTGTTGCATCGATACATGCGTTGAAAGCTGTTCAAATATCCATATAAGGCACTGTAATTCAAGAATTCCTACAGATTGACTTTTTGCTTGCCCGTAGTAAAACTGGATTCCTTTCTGCGAATAAGTTTGCACTTCTTGACTTGATGCTTTGGACTTGAATCTAATTACCGAAAACATTTCTTTCTTTCACTGCGCTTCTACGCTCATTGGCAATGGAAACGCGCACTCACAAAAAGTCCACAATAATTTTCATCACAATGAATGAAATGCCCTTCCATGCCGAAGCTGTTGCTGTGCTGTGATGATTTATGTGACAGAATGCATAAGGCAATTGTTTTCACACGAACGCAACCATCCTAATATTTGCACCACACGCAAACTGTTCCAGGTCGTAAATTTTGAAAGAAATAATTTTACGGCTTTACCGTGTTGGCTATTAGAAACCCGGCTTTTCTTCTGTGCGTGCTCCGTGAACTACGGACGTGACCTGGTGACATTCTAATTAATATTTTCGCTAGTGCTCTTTTTCATCCTGGCCTGTCAACTATAAATTTTCGCGTTGTCAATTCATTGCGGGTTTCGATGATTTACACGCTTTCAATGAGAGGATGCCCCGAACCAGTTTTTTACTGCGGTAAATGATCCACGTGTGTGCGTTTCCTGGAGGAATGCTAATCAGTGAAGCGCTGTATAATAATGATTACTTGCTCATTTAACATTCAAATAAACGCACCGAGTCATTAGTTATTCAGCGCTTGTAAGGATGGGAAGCGCTAGACGAGTTTTTTTAGCCCGTGCAACGAATTCCGGAATGTGTGGGTAGTCCGAAATGCGTACAAAGAAAGAATGGAAAAAATTAACGACCTGCAACGCTCTAACTGGCATACTTTGTTCATGGAGCACGATAACAATGTCTTCTTTATCATGAATACACTTTGGGAGCTGGGCTGAAATTCATGAATGACAATAGTAATAAGGCCTGCGGACGGAGTTGCAGCGCCATAATAGTGCATAAATTGTTTGATGATGGAACGCAGCGCGGCGATAAACACCAACAACAATTCAAGAATAAATAAAGTCCAGAAGAAAGAGGAGAATGCACAAAAAGTAAACTCAAAACTTGTCTTGTCCAAAAAACTCGCATTCCAATCCACCACGTGGAAGCCAACATAAAATATTTTGCATTGTTGTAGTTTCTCACGTCGTAATCACAACAACGGCAAGAGCTTAAGCATAAATACGACACAAAGAAAATCTCCGCATCCTCATCAACTTTAACCTTATAAAGTACTTCTTGGCAGGAATGGCATTCTGTTACTAATGAGAGTTTATTGAAAAGATTATAGCAAGTCATCATTAAAGACTTGGCATGGCAAAGTAACTTCGCAAAAAGTTTGACAGCTCGTACCACTCTGTTGTTCATTCTTCCTACCATTCCGGCGTCCAATCCATTATCCGTCAGAAATTCTTTATTAATTAATGATCTATTCAAACGCTGCAGCCCATTCCACGGAGTTTACTTTGTTTTTCACCAAAATATGCACCCAGCGCATGAATCTACCTTGGAACCAAAGTAGCGGCCAGCGTTTGAGTAAAGGTGACACGACGGCCCACCTCAAAGGATTAGTAATGGACGCGGCATGCTCAACCGCTGGTTTCCAAATTAACTGTGTGAGCGACCAAACAATAACATGAATATTTAGCATATTTCTAAACAAATTATTGGCTTTCTTCTGAAACGGTTCCTGAACAACAATAGTGCTATTATCATTGTGATTATTAAGATGCAACTTTGCGATAATGGATTAAGTGGGCAGCTTCGAATTCATAACACGGTGAAGCGCATGCATCTGTGAGCATGAGCATTAAGCTGTATTACGCGGCTGTGGCTGTCCACCCTTCTCCTGGCTCTGAATTTGCCATGCTGTTGTTAATGCATAAATTGAAAATGAGTGTTAGAGAATTCCTAACGGTATTCCACTCTCGCTGGTCATAAAAAAGGATCCACACGTCGTCCGAAACGCTACATTCCTTACATTCGCAAATGCACTTGTTTTGGCAACCGGTTTGAAACATTAAACCGATTAGACAGTTTTCGCAAGGTGATATACGTTATAATATTCAGGAAACCACGAATTGCATTAATTCGAGTTGAGGCCGTATAACAATAAATACCTTCTGGTGGCTCAGAATCTGTCACGGCCTTTCAAACTGCCCTTTAGATGAGATGCCAATTTCAATTTCTTTGCCCAGTGACCTTGCAACGCTACCTCCATTCATACGAAAAAAATTGCAGCCTGTATTGACACCTTTTTCGTGCCTAATGAAGCCGTGCAAGGGTGCTACCGCGTAAATCAATCAAAGCGCAATCGAGGATATCGAATTTAAATCGTACTGACATTTACGTGGAATTCCTCAACAATACTGCACGCGGGCTGAATAACAGGCGATTGTCAAAAAACTCGAAAGAATGAAATTGATGAATTCAGCACTGCCCTGGAGAGCCAAACAATAATTACCAAATGCGACGATACAGAATATATACGCGCATTATTCAAGAATCGAATTCGAATTCTCTTCCTCGCTTCTCGCTTGACTTGGAAAACGGTTTGCTCGTTTGCTTCATTTGTATGCAAGGAACGAGTCCGAGTGGTGGAGTGTGACTGTAACAGCAAAAGCAACAGCAATAACAATACCGATGAAACTTTATCCGAGGAACTCGCACCCACCTTGTCGCACCAGACTGGTAGTCCGTACAGCCTCACAGTAACAGAATGCAATAATTTTGCAATAATGTTGCAGCATGAACTCAGCGACTGAACTCATTGAGCATTTATTTATTCAATGAAGCCGAATAACATGACGAAGACGCGACGGTGCAGTGCGGCGCTGTGGTGCGATGATGCAGACAGCGACAGAAGACTTATCTGATTCCATTGCCTTTTAAAAAGTGCAGCCAGTCCATATCTCTAAGAATTAACTGTAAACTTAACACACCACCAACTCGTCGCGCTGCGACTTTGTACATGCTTCGAAGAAGTGCGACGGCCTGTGCTCATGCTTGAAGGTGCAAACTGAAAGACTTTTGACAATGTTATTAAACTAACACAGTTATTTAATTTGTATACGCATAAATTAGGTGTCTATAACGATTAGGCCAAAATTCACTGCAAGTTCTTTGCTACGACACGGCGACGGCAGTCGTGATGCGGTGTGTGAAATCTTGGTAAACGTTTGCAAATTTCTCATGGATAAGCGCAATGAGAATTCAAACCACAGCTGTTATCAACTCAATGCAGTAAATGCAATGCAATGATGCAGTGGTCTCTGCATTTAACACCAGCCAAGATTGTCTACAACGTGGCGATGCGCGCAAACGAAATGGAGATGTTAAGCAATAAAAATGAAGCGAAACAAGTCGACTTACCTTTGGAGTGGAGGACAAATCGTGAGTTGATTGGCCGTGGATGGCAGTAGAATTGTTTCTGGACGTGTTAAACTCAGCTGATGTGCAGGACGAAGCTGAGTGACTAGATAGCAAAGGACTATTGTTATGCTGATTAATATTGCAGACGTCGCCAGGTCGGGTTTCTTTATTCAGATGAGATGGATACGCAGATGCCGAGTGATGTGATAAATCTTCTGTCATACTCACGTTGTTTGATTTTGTCCCGTCGTTTTCGCGAGGCGTTGAAAGTGATCGCAACGTTGAGTGTGACAGATCTTTATCGGTGTCTTCATTGGTGCTGCAGGCGCCGCCGCTGAAACTTCTGCTTGCGCTTTCATTTGTGGGCGAAAAGCACGACGCGGGAAAATGGCTCAAGGAGACTTCGTCATTTGGTCCGGGCGGGGAGCCGGCGGCCGACTTTCCGGTGTGGCGCTCGTAATAAGCGAGTAATGCCTTCTTCTGAATGACTTTCAGTGTATGATCATCAACCTTGTGTTTCTTCTCTGGGTCCAGATACGTGTAGGATATTGCTGTTGACGCTTGGCCGTTGTTTGTACTGCTGCCGCTGTTCCGGTGCTGGTGGTCTGCTGATCTCAGCAAGTTGCTCTCACTTGATGAAGCCGGACTCCACATATTGTGATAACCCAGTGAACTCGGTGACGCCTGGTTGGCACTGATTTGGTCTTCTTCTCGTTTCACAGAAAGATGACTGACACTTGCTGGATGCTGCGGCTGTGCTTTGCACGCAGTTTCTCTGAGATTGGCGAGTGACGACGATTTGGTAAATTTGTCCGTGAAATTGTTGGCATTACATTGCGATGAAGGAATATTGTCATTGGATACTCCCGCAGTAGGAATGTCTTTCACCATGGTTTGTGCGGCTGGCGATGAGGTTGTCAAATTATTTCCACTCGCCTGAAGGTGATGGAGTGGATTTGATTTCAGGGAAACGGAGGATTGCTGTGACTGTTGCTGCTCCAATTCGAGAATTCGTTCAGCTACAGACGGTGGCTTGCTCGTGTCGATGATTGGCGAGCCTTGCTTCGTCTCCGTGTGACTTGGCGTGACAGGCGAGATAATTTTGTTACACTTCTCCATCTCAGGTACAGCGGAATTCGCAGCCGTCGCGACCGACGCCTGCTGCTTTTTCTCTGAACTTAACGTCAGCGCTGAGGGTCTCGTGTAAGTGCTCAATGGGAACTTCTTGAGGTTGGGTTCTTGTTTCTTCAGCGGAGATGAGTTGGCTTCTAGTTTGCTCTTGATATGACGAACTCCGTTGTGCATCACAACAGCGTCTGGTTGAATTTTCCTGGGCGAGGGAACTTTAGCGGAGCGGGTAATGTTTCGTTCCCATCCACGAGAACCAGCCGAAACACTTCCGGCACTGCTGCTGTTGCTACTGCTACTGTTATTGTTAATACTGTTGCCCGTCAAGTCGCCGTTGGACCCTTGCCACTTTAGTGTTTCTGTGCCGGAGCTGCCAGAACTGTTTGTCACAACCGTGGTTACACTCTCTCGTCCGTTAGTCGCCAAGTGACTCATGCTAAAGAGCGGGTCGTTTGGATCACATGCGTCTCCGCACCAAAACTCCTCATTTGATTCACTCTCACGCCTTAGCTGATCTAGGAACGGAGTCCCACTACTAATATACGAAGAACACTCGCTTGAAATGTAGCTGTGGTAGCCTTCTGATTGGGCATACTGACTCATTCGCTCTTCATACTTTTTGGCATAAATTTCTAAATCTGCCTCAGTCAAGGCTTTTCCAACACTGTCGCGTTCAGGCGGTGAGGGAATGTTGTACTCTTTTTCGTCGCCTCCCTTTGGCATGTAGGCTTTCTTGTTTGGACTCTTGGCAGTGCCATTCATTTTGTACGGGTCTCTGTAGCCCATTGGCGGTGGAACTGCAGGAAGTCCAATGGTGCTGCCGCCATTGCTCGCAGGTGAAGGCGCATCTGCGGGCTTAGGTCGCTCGGACTCCATAACTGTCTTCAGTTGTTGGGTGTATGAACCATGGTTACTCGCTCTCTTCATGTATGGCCTTGCGTAAGATTGTACTTTTTCTTTGGGGTAGTCAGTTTGTTCAGTCCATGATTTGCTTCTGGAACTGCCACCATTTGGTAGCATTTTAGACGATAATTCGCCTGCGGGGTCAATTTCTCCAGCTGACGCTGCAGACACGGGCCATGACGGGTACTTCTCATGACCAGGACCATATTTCACATGCTTTATGCTCGCAGGATCTCGAACTGGCGGTCCTGTGGTGCTTTTAGGGGACGAGTCATTGGACATTGTCGAGATCGAGTTGGGAAATTCTTCCTTGGACGAAGAGGAGTCACTGGAATTCTTTCGAGTGCTAGTGTTGCTGCTAGAGGACGAGTTTCCGTACACGTGCTCATTCGATACTTCCGCATAAGGTGGATTTGACGGGGCAGAGTTCGGAAATTGCACTAACCTTTTGTGACTGTCGCACGGCGGAGTGGAAACGATGCGATGTCGAGTCCTTGGCAATTGGTAATACTGATTAGCGTTTGCGTTATTATTGCAAAGCTTTACGGAAGCACTTCGGCTGGCAGCAGCAGAACTCGGAACGGGCTGATAAACAGAGTTTGATCGTGCGTGCTGCTGCTGTGGTACAACTAATTGTGATTTGGAGGCACTGAGATTGTTTGGAGTCAATGGTTGATAGACTTTCAGTTCTTCTTTCAGGTTTGGAGTTGATCGACTGGCAGATACAGAAAACGACGCACTAGGGCCACAACCTCTGTTATGGTTGATCAAGTTTGATGGTTTGCTCAGTGTAATGTTACTGCTCGTTCGATTCAAATTGTTGAGGGCACGTGGTCTCTGTTCCGCTTCCTGCCTTATGCTTGGTGACAGCTGAACCGATGTTTGATAATTCGAAGGTCGTGGTAAAGTGGATGACAAAATTGGCTGTTGTTGCTGCTGCGGCGGTCTCACGCCGTCGACAGTAGTCCCGTTGTTCCCATACGCTGGTGGGGCTGGTGACACCGGGGACAGAGTAGACGAGTAAATTGGATACGGCGAATCTTTCCCACTGCCACTGTTGTTCTTGCTAATATACTTCCCAGATTTTTGAAACGACCAAACTGAGAGGCTGTAAGAATACCAGAAAAGCAATTATAATCACATTTGCTTGAAATGAGTCACGAAACAGAAATATCACACGTTCACACTTTTGAAGGGAAAAAGTCAACTGAACTGAACTTACTAAACGGATAAACGTACGTGGAAACGATATTTGGCACCAAAGAACTATTCTAAGCTCATGTAGCAGCAGTGGTATCCATCTGACAGCATTGCCGATAACTGATAAGAATGGAAGCGCGGAATCTAATTCTGAAACCCGGCACCGAAAAAGAGATACACAAATGTAAACAGTTCAGGGTACCATGAAGGTCACGTCACAGATGATAAGCGACTGTGCCGAGTGAGTAAAAACTTGCTTGTGCGTCACCAAAAACTAAAGACACATCAGCTCAGCAGTTACTGCGGTTTCTTCAATTTGCGAAGAACCATTGTACTAACACCCGCAAAGTCTCATCTCGTGATATAAACTTTGCAGTGCCAACGGACGGACGCTGGCTGCGCTGAGCGAGTAATCTTGCAGGAGAGAAGATGAGACTCAAGTCGAAGCCTCAGATCAACTAACTGTCCGACTCGTTCCTTTCTACTCGCCAGCCAAGAATTGTAAGATGGTTAATGGCATGCAATGGTCATGTACAGCAAAATGGCTTTAGGGGCGACTCTTCATTTGTAATCCTTACCTTACCTTACAAATATATTATTCCTCAATGCAACTGCTCACTGGCAGCGGTGTAGATGAAGCTGGTGTAAATTCTGTACGATGCACACCTGATGAATACTGCTGATTGCTCTTGCTCTTGTAGTGTACCACAACGTACGATTTCTCAACTCCGCTTCAGCGTGGCACTGGCTTTGGGTCTCAAAAGTCAAGTCAAGTTTGACTAGTATTCTCGCCTTATTTTAACTTTGTACCTTTTAGATTGCCACTTGCACTTGAACAGTCTGGCTGGCCAGACCAAGCCAGGCTTTATAAATTTCATAAACGTGGAGTATTGGAACGAGTTTTTTTTAACTTCACGAAATGCACCACGCTTTGCGATGGCACCGAATGGAATACAATGTTTGGAGAAATGGAAGATAAGCCAGTGAACCTGAACGAACCGAACACAAAAGACAAAAAGGTGTAAGTTTAATACCTCGGCACAGGCACTACTGAGCATTGCGTGCTTGTGCCGTAGACCGGACAAAGGCTCTTCGTTTAATATATGACAAGACTGGTACTTTGTTCAAGAAATTCAAATCCTAATTCCTGAGGTGATGTAAATCAAAACACTGACTATGTTTGCCACGCTAGTCGAGTGGATATGAGCTTGACGAACAATTTTCAATGAGTCATCCCGAAAGCAAACTCTTGCATCCAGCCAAGGTCAGCAGAGACGCTTGCCATGAGCAACTTGTACCTCGTAAAACTGAATTACTGCACATAATTGCATTGGTGTGCATTATCTTGTCTCCAGGGGAATTCGTCACATCATCACCCGAAAGTCTCGGCTTTTTCTTCAAAGCACGTTCGGGTCTGCCTCTCGTAAGGGCTCTTTGACTGTACTTTGAACCCAAGCCAGGTCAATCTTCGCTGACATTCTCTTTCAACAAAGCCGGACGGAAGACCCTCTGTCTCAAAAGTCTCAGGATTCAGTAGAAATTACAAAACGGACACTTCAAATTGGATGGGCACAGGCTGAATGCTCAAGAACTGACCAACGTAATCCGAGCCTGGGTACGCGTACATAGGATACGGGTACCATTCATATTTGTATATGGGACAGGAGCATGTACATTTAAATGAGCTAGTCAAATTGGGTACAAGGTATCTGACTAGACATTTTGATTTCGATCGATTCGGTCACAATAGCACAGAAATCTCCCACCTGTTGCTAGTCACAGTGAGGGGTTTTGAGTTGCATTGAATCCTTCTTTCTTTCTTCATCGCCTCGCTCATCGTCCTGAATTCGGTCTCAATTTGGTACGATCTACATTACATAAGGACGACTGAGGAGACAAGACACAAGACACCAGCCCAAGAGGGACGGACGGGCTCATGGGAGGACGCCGCGGCCGTATCCCAAATTGCGCATAACACACCGGGCAGAGCTGTGTAACGAGGAGGAAGACAATTCTGAATACATTACGACTACAGCAGCGTCGTAATAATAGCAGGCACGGAAGATTAATGCATTTCATTACATTGTTATTCACGAATAAAAAATTGAATCTAATTTACGAAAATATTTATTACACTTTTGAAACACGAAGCATGATCGTGGTTCAGTTTACTGTGTTAGTGGATCCTTGTTGCTGTTTTGTGTGGACCACATTGCTGATTGCTGTGTCACTTTACGAGTGAGATGCCGAGTCATAATAGCAACGCAAATTGTATGCCAGCAATTACCGTGCACTGTGCACAGAAATAGAGTACGGAGCATGCAGATGGAGATGACTCCAGATTCGTGATAGAAAATACCACACGATTCATTGCACTGCACCAATAATGCATGCAACGCTTTGCGAATGCGTAATGTACAGTTAGAAAACTTGATGAGACACAGCCAGGCAGTATTGAATACTTTTCATGCTACATCATTACTCACGCTTTGCTGATCGAGCTTGCAGATCAATACATGACATACATCACAAAGTCACAGTCAGCGTCAGCGTATGATATGCAAAATCTCTTTCTGCCACTTATCAACAGTTTTGCAGCCTTGATTCGATTTTTTGCAAGTGGGAATGAAGAAACGCTCAGCGCATGAGCTGGACGACGAGACACAAGAAATGCATGGCGGAAAGAAGGACGAGGAACGACAAACTGCAAAGTATGCGTTGATATCTGCGCCTGATTTAAAGCTAACTTGGTTCAGCTTATGGATCGTGATTCTCTGCAATGTGCTCTATTCAGATTGAGACGAAAGAAAATCGATAACCCGATTCATGCAGGAAGTAAATACGATGCGTAATTAATTCCAAAGCCAATGCTGAACTCTTCTCAACCGTTGCAGCTGCAGTTAAATTGAATTCGGGTGATTGCCTGGGCTGCATTTATGAATCACGGCTGGAATTAATCAGGCTAAAGTCAGCTACAAAGCAAAGATTTCTGTTTGTATCTTTGGAGTTCTGCAGCCAACGAGCCCCCATGCCTATAGTCAATCTGTATTTATGTGTAAATGATGCAATAGGCGGAAATGTGACAAATAGCCAAAAATCCCAGCCTAACTTCGCTTACGCACATCTCCAAGCAGACCCGCGAGTGCCATCCTGTTGAATCTCGCCTCCTTTAGAATTAACACCTCAATTCATTTCAGATTGACTCTTGTCGTCACTGAATTCTTATTAATTACTCCTTTGTGTCTTTTGTCACTTGACGCATGCTCTTGCGACTTGCCACTGCTTCAAATTCAATTCAACTTAAGTGCGTAAGAATTAAGATGAATATCATTCCTGCATTCAGGAATTTCAAGGCTACAAAAGTAAGGTGAACATTATTAAGATGCATTTGAATAAATATTTAATCTTCTCAGTAGCCGTTGCTAATACCATTTCGCGTATTGTGAGTTCATTTTCCATTGTTCGCTCTATTTTCTTAAAAATTTGGTCTGTTTCATCTGTGCATTCATCGGTCAGGCACGCATTAGCTTCTCGAAGGTATAGTGTACGCCGCCGCCACGTCTTTCTTTTCTGGCACTTCCTTCTCGAAAAAAATCGACTCACAATGGTATTACGATTCACGAGATCATAAAGTACGACACAATGCAGACTAAATGTAAGAATACCAACTTGAAACAACCAGAGTAAATAGCAAAAGTAGCAAGAAACAATGCAGGTACTGATAAGATCAAAAAGGGTTATAAAATCTGTGTACAATACAAATACAAAACTGTACAGAAATTATGAGCGTTATGATTCACAATTCACGTACACACAAAGATCACAAGTAATGGATTCGGGGTAAATCCAGAGATGAATATTTCAGAGCATGAAAGAAGATCCAAACAATAATGGCAATGGCAGCAAAGGTTCATTACATGCGTTACAACGACCACCGTCAAATGCTTAGCTTTTTTTTTATCACATATCATGCATAAACGCAAACGTATGCATCTTTTGTTATTGTGCGTTTTGAAATTATGATTCACCCAAACACTTTTGCAACTTCAACCACGAGAGGTAAAATGCAAATACTGTGAACAAAATTATACAATAACCAGGCTCGGCGTTTAAAAATATACCGAAGCAAAACGAAGATCTTGACAGGAGAAATGATGTAATCTGGCATGCTGGTCTTGCATTAAGTGGTTTAAGGTACAAATCCAACTCTTTAAACAGAGGCTAATAGTTTGAAATAACATTTACTTTGAATCCTTCATAAAATGAGCTCCTGAGATTTGATAAGCTTAAAGTGTAGGACATTAACGAAACCCAGATTCTAGTTTTGTACGTATTCGTATTTAGAATAGCAAGATAAGGACAAGGCTCGTGAAGAGGGTCTTGCCCTGAAATTGTGCAATGTTTACATCACCAGGCATATGTGTGCAGATTAATATTGCTGAAGCCTAACCAAGACAAATTCTGAGCAATCATACAATACACAAATAATCACATGAATAAAAACGAAGCCACAGAATCGTGCATGCTAAAATTGTCCTTTCAAAGAAAAATCAATTAATCTCTTGAGATTGTTTGTATCTCCCAAACGATGATTATGCACACGATCGAGCCAGGGCTTCGCACAAGTGCAGAATACTCATAAAACGATTGTGTGGGTTGAACGCATGTGAGAACGTGCGCACTAAATTCGCAAGATGCAAGTGGTGTTAATTCCTTGACAAATAAAGTGATTGCATGCTTGACGCTTGACTTGGTGTAGCCTGAGAATCAAGGTTCTTGTGGCGATGGTGCACGTTGCAGCATTGTTCAAAAGGAGTAGTCTCGTTGGCGTTACATAATGTTTACATACCTTCACGATTTATAACGTCAGACGACCCGAGCGAGTCAAATATTTAGTCCATAAAAATTCCAATCCAATAAATTCTTATCGCACACTTTCTGGCAGACAATGCAGCAATTTATTGTAATTGCAACAATTCGCTGCAAGAAGAATAAGCAATTTTGTACGGACGACAGCGACACAAGAAATAGATAAAAGATGCGAAAATTGTGCGCGATACAAGATGAGAGATAAGCAACCATTCTTTTATTATTATTTACCATTATCCTGTCCTCCGATGAAATTGCAACTTGCAAATTTCCTTGCCAGGAACTTAGCCTTTGCCGAGTGGCTGGCGTATCAGCCTCAGTAATCAATGTTTTGGCATTACGTTGCAGTTGTACGAGGAATTAGCACGACAAGAATGAAGACGATAATTTCGAAGCACTTGCAAGGTAACTAAACTTGTAGTGCATCAGCTGTGTCTCGTAAGACAACAATAAGATCTAAGGCTGGCACAACAAATGAAATTAGCCGTCGAATAAAATTATGAATATTAAAAATTCTTGTCGCTTCACAAGTCGAATTCCTGCTAGGTTTCAATTTTCTTGAAGAATACGTCTTTTTGCCCGAAAACTCATTGTTTTCTTTGTTACGGAGCTCGTATCTCCTTTTTAAAGCTGGTTGAAATTTGTCAAGGTTCTGTATTTTTGCCTGTAATTTTGTCACATATGGTAGAAATAGATTGCTAGTCGTTGAACTCACAGTATTTGTAAAAATTGCCCAGATATTCGACACTCAGCTGCTGAAGCGTACTATGCCTTGAGTTCACAGGAAATTGGTAATGGAAATGGTATGTTGAACGTTCGACAAACACTTCCTCAAACTTGAATTTGTAAAAATTTCTAAAGACAGGTTGAAGAAACCAGAAATGGTCGGCCTTTTGCTTCTATGCGGTCCTAAAAACCAATAATGGTTGGGCGGACACGGGCCATCTTTGTATCTGCGACTTTAACATTCGAATGACACTAGAACTTAAATGGGGCCATAGTTGGTGTTGTGCAAACTACCAAAGCGATTGAATCCTTGCCGCCTTCGTCTTAATTACGAACCTGTCTTTTAACCCTGATATCGAATTATCAAATTCGTTTCCACATAGTTTCGTAAAAGTGTGGAGGCTTTATTAATTGTTAGCTGCCGAGCTGAATGCGACCGAGTACAGAATTGAGGCTGAAACAATCGCTCGAGAATTCTTTGTTAAATTATTTTTGCTCAGGCTGGCTTCGCCTTAATTTTAATAAATTTTGACAAAACAAAGGATTGTGATCTTGCGTTAGTTATGGTTTGAAAAAATACAACGCACTCAGTATGCACTCTTGATTAATCTGAATTATTCAGCGTATGCCCCTGCTGCTGCAAACTCGGTTGTGCTGAGACGCGTTGAATGACTTTCATTTCACCAGGCTTGAGCTTGATCAGTAAATACTTGGTATCTGGATTACATGGGGTAATTTCTGCTTTCGAGCCCGTATTCCCACCCAGCATGAATTATTTCGTAATGCCGAAACCTTAACTGCAATCGACGTCTCAACATTTCGAAGTGACACTGCTAATTTATGTACCTGAATTCAGATTTTAAGAGATTGACTCAAAGCTAGTTGGGTCAGCTCATTATTCGAAAACTGAATCAACAAAAATATGGTTGGGGACTTCTGCCAATAAGATCATTAGGGAATGCTTGCCTGTTGCTAGACGCAAACGAAGACGAGCACGTACCCGGAATCCCTGCGAAACAACTGGCATTTGGTGAATGAAGTGTGTTCATAATACCATAAAAGATTAAGATCAATGGTCATGGCATTCAGCTAATCAAGCGGTGCTTCATGCTCAAAACGAGCTTCAGCATCAGCAAAGGAGATGAACCGTCAAGCGTAACCACTTGCCGAATACACAATAAAATGAAGTGTTTGTTCATGATTAAACCACATTTTTTGTATTGAAAATCGAGATGTGAATACTAAGTTAAAAGCAGATGCGAAATGCACAAGGCAGTGCAACCATGATGTACTTCTAGTGCGGCGACGAGTCAAGGTGTGAATCATGTTATCTCATTATTACATATTATTCAAGATATTGTTCATTAGCAACTTCAGCAAGGGTAAAATTATTTGAGTACATAATGCGAATTTTGTATTCCAAACACCAACCACCGAAAACAATTAAAGTCATTCTACTTTTGCGCGCATGCAATTTTCATGTTGGGTGCCGTCAATTCACAAGTGCGAACTGGCTTCTCTTCAGATGCAATTGAAACGGATTCGCGCATGCACTCAGTTGTCGCAAATTTATTGCAAGTCACTCGCGACACCAGCGATTAGTATTCAGTTCGGTAGCAATAAACTCGTAATCATCCCCATTTACCACTGACGCAGTTTGCAATACATCAAATTTCGCAAAATGAGTACAGAAGACTCAAAGTCATTTAACACGATCTTGGTTAACTGAAATGTGACATGAAACATGCACTGCGACAGTAAGAACTTGACAATAAAATTCAGTGATTTGCTGGCAATATGATGAAATAATCACCAGGCACGAAAAAGTGATCAGTGAAAATTCGTGAAACAGTAAAGTCGCCGTTCACCAGCGCACAGAGTTCAATCGGCTGACTTCCTCAAAATCCAAGTAATTTTCATGAAAATCATTTCTCGCGTTTTTTTGCAAATTAACAAATTAGCGGCATGCAAAAGCGAGCGCAACGACCATTGACAAAGAGAAACGAAAGTTGCAAAGTTGTTTGTCGATGACGGCGTCTGATTGTTGGGCGAGTGGCACTCTGAATGAACCGAGACTGATTACTGCAGAAAATGGAGCTGTTAACTGGCAAACGTTCAAATTGTCACGGTTCGGCTTCACCCTCATTAAAGAGAAAACAGAATGCGTTTCGTATTTCCGTACTGCTAATTAGGTTGGTTCCTGCGTGGCCGTCGCGCATTACCGTCACCACAATCAAAGCGCAATGCGACTGCGCAGTTCATGCTTCATTTTGCTGGGTTGGTAAAGGATACGAAAATTAACCAGTGCACAGTGCTGTGATTGCGATTGCGAATACGCATGCGAAGCAGACAACAAAGCGCAAAATGTTGGCACATTTATTTTGTCACTGCACATCGTCGTTTCTTGATTTTCACGTGCGCTACATATTAGCTTATGTCTCTTTGGCTGGGTATCATGTGCTAATCAAAATACGACACTGGAGTTGCACCGCGCTGCAGTTCGTGCAACAAAAGCATAAAAATTGTAATAATGTCTTGCAGGTTGAGCCTCTAATGATGATGAATGGCTTATCTTTTCCCTCTGACTCCGACATACGTGATATGTTAAATGAGATTCTGGGCAATGGACGATGGAAGAACTGCAGTTACACTTTGCAAAGAAACTTGCTCGAAATAAATTCACTCGCTATAAAGCATTTGGGATAAGAATTCAAATTTGCGAATACTGTCATTACGCTGTGACATGCGCACATTTACAAAAGACAGAAATTCCTGCAAAAATATTGCACATAACGTGCCGAGCATTCAAGGCTCAACGCGTCCGTTTAATATTTCATTTTCAATTTTGAAGACACTCATCACTCACGAATCAATTCTGCCCATCTTTAATTTCCTAGAATGGGTTGGGAATGTGTGCCATATTAAATAATTAATTTATTCAATTAGTCAAGAAGAAAGAAGACACAGCGATGATTTGACGACGACGCTTTCATAACTTTGGTTTCTGCCGTTTCGTGAAGATGAGCCGGGGTAATGGTGATTGCTGATATGATGTGAGTTACTCATGATTACTTACAGCGTCGCGTTGTGACAGCCCAGACAATAAAGCAACAGTTTTGACTTTCAAGATGTCACTCACACGGATAATTGCTCGTCATTCCTTTCTTCCCATCGCTGCACTCCTCTCTATTTGTCTGCCTGGGATAATTCTGAAATCTTTGTTCTTACACATGTGCAATCTGATACTGAGAATTATTTTCATTGATGAGAGTCATTGCGCAATGCCAGAGATGAAATCTACTCACGTCCGCCAGTCCAAGACAAAGCACGGGGATGAGCCATGTGTCATGCCCACATTTCAATGCATTTCAGACAACATTAAACTCGTATCACACCGCGAGTCGGACACTGAGGTCTGAATTCTCTGAATCAATATTTGACGAGAAAGGAGAGCGGCCACTCTTAAAGCGAATTTCAAGAAATGTGCTTAATTGAACGCGGCAAAAAAATGGAACATGAACAAGTTGCATAAGTATTGCATAACCCGGCCCTCAAATGCATGTGCAATGAAACAGTATATTATGCATTTGCAAATGGTGGTGGCGATGATGACGAGATTGTGAATCAGGTAAGTGGTTGTTCCATTTTCAAAATCAAAAGGACAACACTAAAATGAAATGACGTGATGAGGGAACAATTTTCTTTGTCTTGTCTCTTACCAGCACACAGCAAAAGTTTTGCCAATGCAAAACGCAGCATACAAAATGAAATTGATCAAATCGAATTCGTGTATCAGTCAAAATTTGTAGAGTATCATGCGACCAAATTTGGATGATGTTTTGCATTGATCTAATATCACTATTCATATTTGTGCAGTTTTAATTACTCGGGACTTAGGGCCTATTAATACAGAATGGAACAATGGAATGTGCCGTTTACTTTGCATGGCTGCGTTAATGCTTTAATCAGAGTTAAATCATGCATGACAATTTAAGAAATAGCATCATAATCTTCTGAAGATTCGCGTAATAACCTTCATTTGTGCCGTGCTGGCTTCAGCTTTGGTGTAGTGCGTTCTTCTTCTGTCTCCTTTTTAATAGCTTCCTACTTTGCAATTACACTTAAATTAGAATAATTACGAGCATCATATCGATTACAGCGGCACTAGGATATGCGGACTTGATTGATGACTAAACATTTTCATTCATACTGATTACTGCCGTGATTACTGTTATTATTTTAAACACTGAAGTGCATTGCATGCTGCAAACAGGCAGAGTACGCGACGTATGCAGATAATTAATTAAAAGTACGTGTAATTGCAGGCTTCAGAGACATGATTTGTAGTGTTGCGATTCGCACTTCACACGAACGCAAAAATGAAAAATGTAACTGTGCAATGTCACTCGGTCTTGTCATCTTATTTAAGTCAGGCTGCCTTAAAATGACAGACTCGACACAGACGTTAGAAATGCAGTTACTTGTAATTTAGATTTGATTACAACATGAATAACAAAGCGTTCAGCATCATTTTTCGCGTCTTGTCCACACACTTGTGAAATATGAATATCGGCTATCGTGACACGGATCAGCAGAGAGCATCTCAACCTCGCTTCGTATTAATAACCACGTAATAATGTCGCCTTTGTCTGAAGGATTGTGCATGCATAAGCATGTATTTGTTATTTGCAGTTGATGAGCATCTTAAGTCGAGTAGCAAGTAATTCGAGAAGAGAATGAATCAGAGTTAGAGTCGTAGTGGAAGTACTTGTGAATTCAAGGCAAAGAATTCAATAATCGATGGATTGAGAAAACAAAAGACTCTACATTGCATGCTCGTATGACACCAGCAACTAACTCAGCACAGAACAACCGCTTCTTTCAAGACAACAACAAAGGGAAGGGAGTTGGAAGGAATTTAATTTAGAGAGAGTCAATCTATTAACGAGTCCAAATGGCAAACAACAATATGCAAATAAGTATTTTGAGGTGACATTGGACTCGAGTATTGAAAGCGTTGGCATTGATTTACTCGTGCAATGTTAAAAATAGACCCTCACATTCATTTGGTGTTGATAATCAATAAGCCTCACTCTTACTGTCAGTAGGAATTTCGCGTGTACACGCACTAATCATTAAGTTGGAATTCTTCGACCATCAGAGAGGCCACACCCTTCCAATCAGGACTCGATTCGCAGCGTTCAGGCAGTGCACGGAACGATCACTCTTGATTCTTAATTGATTTAGCAATCAAGTAAAATTGAAAGCGCAGCGGAAATTCAATTGCTCAACAGTTTCCTGTTTCCACGCCTTATCTTGGAGCTGTGTGTGGTATGATGCGTACATTGGCGTTTTGAGATAATCAGAACGCAAAAACAATCTTGAACTTCACACGACTGACAATCTTGAGATGTTTACCAGCTGACTGAACCGGCCAAAGAACAAATTGAGCAATCAAGATAGAAAACCTGATTTTGTGTCATTATAGTCGACGTTAACTTTTCTGACAGTTACGGATGAGCTGGTAAATCTACGTGCGGGTCCTCAAACACTCGCACAAATGATTAATAATTCGCAACTCCTTCTTAGCAAAAAAGTATGGGCGAAAAGTGAAGAACGAAATAAATGACATTATTATGCCGCATTTGTGCCTCGAAGTCTTTGCCTAGGCAGACGGTCTCTTTTTGCCATAACCTTTTGTGAAACCAATTCTCCGAGTCAGAGTGCGAGAGTAGGAATTAATAATCCATTAAGGTCTGTGTTTATGGTAAAGGACAAAGATAATTTAAACGAGACATGAGATGAACACATCAAAATGCAGATTCTTCTCATTAATTCTTTCATTCAGCGTAATTAAAGCGGAACACAAAAATTTAATTCTTTTCTCAAACTGAAAACATTAAGATGGCAGTATTCGAATTGTTTCTGTGTCAGTACTTCTCAAACACAGCACGAAGAAAGACTACATCAGTTTATTTCTACACTCATCGTAACAGTCGCCAGCGATAATCTTTATTTTGGGAACCGACGTTCAGAAATCGAAAACAAATCGTTTGCTGCATGCCGCGCTGCGACACTGAAATGGTTTATCTGTTTTGATCGCTGCCGAATTGTCGTCATTGCCGTCGTCAGCAATGTCCACTTCCTTCACTCGGCCGTCATTTTTCACGTGTCACTTCAACGAAACGGCGGACATAATGGAAAAATGTCCAATATAATGACACCAAAGAAGCGCCAGTTGGATGCGATGCTACTAACACACTTACGCACATTTAAATAGATGATGATTTGGTCATTTTGTCGCAATCGTAATAACAATGACAATCACGCGCTTCGCTCTTGGATTTGCATTTGCGTGTGAATGGGCTTGATAAGCAGCAATAACACATGCATTGTCAGATCAAGTGCTAAATTCTTGCCTATTGTGCGTGGTTAAAAATTTTTTGATAATGACAGAGTGAGCCCGAATAAAAACACTTTGTGCAAACTGTTTCGAATTGTGTGAGCCTCAAGTTCACTAATTTTCCGACTTTTTGCACCGCTTGGTTTAATTTCACGTATACACTCGGTCCGTCTTTTCGAATTTATTTTTTGTGCTCTGCATCCCGAGAACCAGATTTGGTCAATAGCTGATACGGCGAACGCTGTGCCGGTACTTTTCACAGCATCTGGCGCTTATGTGAAGTACGAACAAGGGCAGCATAATTCTCGAATTTCGTTTGGTGGTCTGTGAGGTGACTTGATGAATTGTGAGTGTGAGAAAAAGGAATTGACACGGTGCATTTGCAGTTGCCAGATCGTGTTCAAATAAATTTGATGATAGCCTTAAAGTCGCGGTGCAGTTCTCGTATCACACGACATGTCCTAGCACCGTTGCCCTTTTATAAACACAGGCAATACCAGCCCTTCTAAATTAAAATAGGAAATGAGCTTTCATCATCATTCATTATCAAACCGCAAGATTTGGAATGTACCATTATTTATAATTTTGTTTGAGAACAATGAAACACAAAAACAAGGTTGGTAAGATGGCAACCTAATTTTTCCGGGGAAATTTCAAGAAATGGTAACCTCGAATGAAGCCCAGATTTATGATCGAAATACGTGCGACCAAGCAATTCATGTTATCGTCAAGCATTGTATTGATGGTATTGTGATAATGAATGAAATAGCATGGCAAATCGGCGTATGCGGAAAGAACCCAAAGTGTCACATGCCCAAGCAAAGCACGGCCCCGCCATCGCCTGACCGCGTCCACATCCACGAATGATGCGCCGTGAATTATTAATTCATACCTTTACGCTTTTATGGAACACCCGCAAGAGCTGAGAGCGCATCACGTCGAATACTTGACTTGATTCGAATCACAAATTACGATACCAGACCATTTTTGTACTTTAAAGAATTACAAGAATGGGAAAGATACTCATAAATTATACCCTGCCAGCAATTAAGTAACAAAAGAGACAAGCTATGAAATCATAATCAACATGGCATGGATGGAAAACGGTTGACCATGATATGTGCCCTGCCTTACTATGCCAGGGCCAAGCAAGAAATTGAAAGAAACCGATACGGTTAGAGCCACAAGAGAAATGCATGGTAATAGCATTCAAGGCTTTGTAGTTGATTTTTTCGTTAGCACGAGAGAAATGTTGATTATTAACACTATTATTGTGGAAATTTCAACTCAGCACATAGATAACTGATGTCATTTGTGGATTCGATCGTTTGTCTAAATAGATGCACATTATAAAGATTGATTAGAAATTGGCCTAGAAGGAGCTTCTTTCCATCATTTCACATTTTTGAGCATTAGAGTCATCACACGAAGCTGCATGCAAATTTTGATGTTGAAATTAGCGAATTTCGTGTTAACATGATGCCACGATTTGGAACTAATTCGTGACACATTGTCGTAAACACGTACTTCGCACTGCAGACAAAGCAATTAAGAATGTGTAACGCAAACGATGATGATGTTCTTCGTTAAAAAACTTATGAAATGAAGTGTACACGGTGTGCCTTACATTACAATGGATTGGCATTAGGCAGAATACGACGTGTCACACATCTGAGAAATCAATAAGATACGAATGAAAGACCTTTGATGCGTGTAATTTGATCATCATTGTTCGTATCTGTATAATCTCTATAATAGGAGCATCACGAAAATGGAATCAGGGTAAAGTGAACATTCATGACAATTCACTTATTGAAACAAAATTAGCGTTGCGGTTGCAGGCGCTGAGCTAGTGTGGAAACCTGAGCTGAACCAACCTGACATCGCTGAGTAATGATCAAGAGATCTTAACCCTAATGACAAACATTCAGCGCGGTGAAGTGCGTGTTGCTCAATCAATTGGAATTTCTTGCGATAACAAAAATGAGACGAGGGCATGACTATTTTCACCTACTAATTTCACCTTTCATGTCACACACATTTGCGACGTAATAGCTACAGCATTACTTTCACATCAACAAAGGAGCCTCAATTAGTTTTGTGCAAAGGAACAATCTAAACTGGTAAAGCACGGCAAGGCGAGGATGACTGGGTCAAGAAAATAGAGATTTTAAATTAAATTAAAATGGACAGCACAGCGTTGGTGAAGAAGGTGAATCAATTTGTAACCTTGCTCATTACTTTTATTATTTAACGCCGTTACAAGTCACGAAAATCATGTTCTAATAATAGAAAATGCCAAAATCCCATGTCCTAATCCCAATCTTTGTGCAGTTTCTCATTCGAAAATGACTCTTGGGCTACACGAGACCGTGCTCAGCTCTTTCGCCTGCATGCAGTTGTGAGCTTTGGTTGGTTCATCTTTTGAAGAGAAATCTAAACAAAACCGGCGCAATGTTTTCTGAAATTAAAATCCTCTCTGTGGAATTGCGTATAAGAAAAGCTACCCCTGAAGTGGTGAACAGAATCTCACTCCCGTTGTTATCCTGTTCAAGAAATTCTTCGTAGAATTGCCTGCTATTAATTTAATTAGCAATCGTCTCTCATGACGTCCGAGAAGAAAGGAAAAAGTCCACTCACTCGCGTTGCCATTGGAAGAGTTAATAATAACACAACGCAGTAAACTTTCAAATTAAAAACGCAAGCACCTTCATTGTCCATCTCTTCATCAAAAATGTCACAAAAGGTTTTGCTTGAGGATTCTTGAAAGCCTTGTCAAGAGTCGAACTTACATAAACAGTCAACGAATTTATTTTTACGCTCAAAAGCTTCGTCACTTTTGTCATTCCCATGCCGAGCCAAAGTCGGAGTCTCTGACTGAACAAATGAGCAGCTAACGGTGTCTCGCGTAAATTATGCATCATTATTTTCTTTGTTAATGAGTTTTTCTTCATCCTGAGCGCCGGGATTCTAAAGTAATGAATGAACGCTTCTTTTGATTGTTACTAAGAGAATGGAAATGTTGCAACGTTAATTCTTTGTTCAGTTTTCAGCTCGGATTTCAATGGATGCCTTAATTGGTAATTACGTTTCGACGATCTTGAAGGCTCTGAGTGCGGTTAGATTTTGAACAGTTCGGAATTATGGAGCCATTGTGCAAGCAGCAGGCAATTAGTAGCTGCTTGTTTTCGTGTTAACTTTATTAAGAATCGAAGACTAAACTAACACGCTGTAAATTTGAGACTGAGATAGGCTTGGGCCAGGAAAGCATAGGCAAGGTAGAGCGTATTAAAATTGCTTTGCCCAGCGCTTCAGAATCTAGATCAGGCATGACATGCTCTGTACAATCTCTTCTGGCTCGCTATAATTTTCGCCCATAAATCAACAGGTAAATGGTCTCCAACTTGAAATTCGAGAATAATTCCAGACAAGATAATCGTTTTTATTGCACCACGTCGTTAATTTTCAATCACCGAAACTCAACGCTGTGATTCGAACAGAGTCTAAAACCCAAACCATGTTTCGCGACGTCGGCGATTTTAATTTGGCGTTTTAAGGCCAAATTCCTTCGTGACTGAAATCAAAGTGAAGTGAATGCGAAAAGCTGAACTTAAATCCAGTCAGTCAATGGAAAGAAAGTTTACTTCGATCTCGTTGCTGACATTTAATTATCCACCGAGTTTATTTTGCTTACAAGAATTCCAAGAACCAGTGAATGGCTTCTCTTCATTATTCCCTTTATTTAAAATGCAGTTTAAATCAAGTCATGATTTCGTACTTTTACTTGTCTCAATCTTACAAAAGGCGATTCATCCTTTTTTACTCAGACCAAAAATCAGCGTGTACATTTTCTGACACGATGGTGAATGGCTTTGAAGTTCTCAATGTGTGCTCCATCGCTTTATGCAACCACCCACAGTATCCGTTTCCGACCGGCGAACGATCTTACCACTAAATCGTTATCAATTCTGGAACACTCCTTCTGCAGAAGTTTCCGAAGCCCTGGGGGCGAAGGACCTTTCGAAAAGTCATCGCTGTAGTTAGCCGAACGCGAATAAGTATATGGGACTACCATTGGCGTACTTAATAGAATTCAGGCTGTTAGGTAGGATGGTAATTCCCAACCTGGACTTCAAATCTTGGGCATAGGCGCCGGTCTTCTTCGGCGTTTGGGGAAAACCTGGTCATGGTGCAGCATAATCTTGGACAGCTCCAAAACACAATTTTTGGGACTTAGCCTCTAGTAAAGACTTCAGCATGTGCCTGGTATTGACATTGCATATTTTGAGTCTCTTACCAAAGGACTCGTCCCCCGCCTACTTTTTGCATCAACTGTCATGGAGGTGGTAAGAACGTTACGATTGTCGGTCACCCAATTTTGTCGAGCGGCGATTGTCGATCTCCTTCGCATGACATTTTGCATCGCTCCGGGAACCCGTCAAACAGCTTTCCGTAGTTCGTCTTTTGTTAACTTTTAACGGGCGTTCAACTTTCATGGGTGCTGGAAGGCCCTGGGACTTCGCTCGTCTTCGTTTCCCCTCGGAGTTGAGTACACTAGACACTATCCTCTAATATATTACGGACTAAGTATTTTTTTAGCTTGGCCACTTTTGCTCAGAAAAGGCTAAAATCATGCCCTCCACTTTCGTGCCCGTTTCCCGTGGCATCTTACCTTAGTATAGCCATTACTCATAATAGGAGTATTCAGAAGATTTTCTAAATCACGAATATGCAATCGAAATTCGCTTAAAGCTGGTTGCACGAAAGATACGCGCAAGGCTAGTTTGAGTAAAAAAGGATGAATCGCCTTTTGTATTTGAGAAGGTGTGTATCTCTCACACATATTGAAGGCGATTTGATTTGCTTCTGGTACCAATTTTCGAGACGCCGTTACGTTACAATAAGGTAAACACTGAACGCAACAATTATGTAATTAACAGGAAATCTCGTTTCTTCCTCATCGGGAACCTGAGGTACTGCTTCTTGGCTGTGCTTTAGTGTAATTTAGTCAGCGCGCAAATTGACCAAAATTACAGTGAAATGTATGAACCCGATTTGAAAGCGTAATCCCTCTTGAAATTGAAAGCTCTCCGTACAACAGTTCAAAGGACAGAGGATTCAATCACATCTGAAGACCGCGTATCTTGAAACCTAAATTTTTAAATTGAATTTCACAGTTTGGCACTAAAACTCGAAAAAAAAATCCAAAATTAATCACCACGCCGGTTCTTGGTGTGAAATCCTTAATTCCTTTCACATGGTGTCAATCTGACAGCCAATTTTTATTCATTCAACCCGCGCGAGATTAGACATTGAGTACTGTGCTGCCTGATAGTACGTTTCTTGTGCTCGGTTGTCGTCCAATTACCCAGTTGGCACTGTCTTGCCTTGTGGTGAACACGATTCTCGTTTTTGACTTTAGTGTCAGGTTTCTTAAAACATAAATTAAATTAGCAAGCGAAAGATCAGGTCGAGAGGTGATTGTTTGTGTCAGTGATTGCATCGTTCAGAACAAGAAAACACAATAACGCCGTTAATTTCAGCAGTAATCCATCTCTTCAAGACTTTCAT
The DNA here is from genome assembly GCA_009869945.1 of Mesaphorura yosii. Classification (NCBI taxonomy): domain Eukaryota; kingdom Metazoa; phylum Arthropoda; class Collembola; order Poduromorpha; family Tullbergiidae; genus Mesaphorura; species Mesaphorura yosii. Next base: position 65,866 of record WIXG01000311.1, on the reverse strand, counting down.
ATTTATGCTTTGCCAAGTCTTGAGCGCAATTGCAAAATAAGTCATCATTTGACGGATGGAAGTCGAACAATCATATTGAAACATTATTTACGACCACGATGCAACTTCTCACGTTACAGGAAGCATAATTTTAAACTCATAATTCATAATTGATTATAGCGCAAGAGAAATGAAACTACTGAAATAGAATGTACTCTGCTTGGTTTTCCATCCAAAACTAAAAGAAAGGAAGTCATTGTTATTGAAGTGTTCACAAGCACTAATTTTCAATTATTCGGAATAAAGAATTAATTTTGTCCCGATTGTAAGTTGGAAACAATGCAAAAGTGGCAATCGTACATGTAAAGTGCAAATCCAAGCCTCGCAACATGCCTATGAGAATGGAGTATCAGCGTTTGTCGATTCTCCACACTCTTTCATTTCATTGCATATTAAATATTTACTTGTGCATTACTTCATACGTAATTGGGAGAAAACGTGAACGATGATTTGACGGTTTTTCATTGATGCTCTGATTCCAAAATTAACCGAATTTACCTCTGCATGGCTGTTAACCACATTCGCTCGTTCTCGTACGCGCACTCGTATGTGTATCTGCCCATGTGTTGGATGATTTGCAGTCTCATGTCATGGCTTCATGCTCTGTGATTTAAATAGAATTCGAATATTCCATGTTTACATTTGCATAAAATGCGTATGCTGTATGCTGGTGCATTATTGACTTGTGAGCACTTGATGTGAATTTACTACGCATCTTTGCATTAGAAAACTGCCGTCTGCGTTTAGGAAAGTTTTTGATAATTTTTGTTCAATTAAATGTACAATGCCTTACTTTCCAACCACCATTCCCTTGTGCTCATCAAGAAAGCAATAAAATTGAGGGACGAGTAACTGTAACTGACAATAGTGCGCCATGGACGGCAAGCAGTAATTACGGATCACAGTAGCTATTTATAATTGTGGAAAAGTCGGAATCAGTGGAGTTTTAGATTGCTGTCACTTTTTCTGAGACACCTTAAATTTTAATACTCGCCTGACGCGTTCGTAATTTGGACGTAAACTCTGAAATGAGCAAACGAATTTATGACGAAAGCCTCATTTAATGCAGCCGCAACAATTACAATTACAGTGTGCCAAAGCCATTTAAACTGAGTAAATAGCTTTTTGTCGGATAAATTACAATGCACCGTGCATTTTTTAACCTCTGCTTCGCACGTTTCGCTAAGGATTAACAGGCCAGATGGCATTGTTTATAATTATCATCACCGCCCACGAATTTAATCATGCAAACAAAGCGAATAAACTGATACTGTCAAAAAAACAGTAAAGTACGATGGTATACCTTCTCGAAATACGGTTCTCCAAAATCCACAGCTTCTGCTCCAACTAGTCCAGGAGCTGAACGCACCACTATTTTGGAATTGCAAATAGAATGTCTTTGTAGAAATTCGTTTCCTGCCTCGATAAAGAAGCACATTCACGCGTCAGATACTCAGATGCTGAAAGTGAACTTTTGGATTGGTGTTTTTAATATTTTGCGAATTCAACAAAGATTTAAGTCTTCTCAATGTCTTTCGATGGAGTGTAGTACGTCTTATCTCCGGTTGTTTATTTGTTTATCAATCTTCGAGTTCAAACACTGAATTGTCCCTTCATTTGTGGCAAAATTTCAGCAGAGACTACAAAGAAACACTGTGACCATGTCCATTTTGCACGTTTTCTTCGTCCGTTTAAGCAACAGGTGTGGTGCACACAGACACAAAGTTATTGTTAAATTGTTATGAGCTATACACAAGTCTTCTCGAGAGTAGTTCCTGAAGGTTGAGAAGGTGGGTTCCTCTTTCTGACTGTTCGAGTCGTCCATAAGAGTGTGACACCGACTTAATTAATTGCACATGCACAGCACTACATGCCAAAACGTCAACCGTGCATGGTCAAAACTGAAATATGTATGAACGGAGTTCGTTCCCAAACACTCAGCACTCACCTCAAATTGTCACTTTGTCACGAGACACTCTGATTGTTGAAATGAGCCAGAAGTATTCACATCAAAGTCGCAACAAGGAAGGGACTGTCGCATATCATGAACTGTTACATTGTTATAACTCCATTAACTCACAAGGTGTGCGTATTTTATCCGTATCAGCACATGAATATGTTGTATACGCATGCGTACTGCCATGAATTCAATGCATAGGAACCGTTTTACTTTGACCGCATGAAATTATAAATAAATTTTGCTTGAAAAACAATTCTATTAAACGTTGAAGGCAAAGAAAGGTCGGCTTCTTGTTTCCAACAATGGATTGAGGTCTCCGCACCGCGGTTCTTTGTTGTGTTTTGCTCAGCGTTCAGTGGCACTTCACTTATGGTAATGAAAAATGTCCACTGCGCTGCGAATGTTTACATGAAAAATTTGAGTGCGTCCGTTCGTCCACCACCGCAAAATGTTCTCAGGTATTTAGCTGGCTAATGTTGTTCTAGTTGGTTGGACAAAGTAATACGAACACCGGAACAGAACAAAATCTTCTGCACGTTTCGATCTCAGCGTAGTCGTTCAAGTACTGAATCAGTGCAGTGACTGCAAGAATCAAATCGTACGTTCGTGCTATCATGATAAATAAATAATGTTGATAAATACGGTGCAGCATACAATGTAACATCTCGTGCAGTATTCAGTGCTGCGTGGTGTGAAGATGAAGTACTTGCCTTACTTTATCAAGGCAAATGTGTGGTGGTGTGTGGCTAAAGATCCTACATAAAATCTTCAATACTACACTGCGATTTACCTATGAGAATATACTGTACAGTCAAGCTGGGTTACGAGAAATGGATTGAAGTGCAACCCTTTCAGTCAGCAGGATTAAAATTATATTTTTATAAGCATCAATGCATTAATGCGCAGTCTCTTTCGTCCCCAGCAAGACACATCCAGTTAAGTACAATCCCTGAAATGTTACAATTCAAATCTGAACATTGCAAATAGTCATCTTAAACTGAAAAATCAAACTCAAATCCACGTTTTGTCCGCTGTCGTCAAATCAAACCCCTTGAAATGTGACTGACTGCTCGCTTCCCTTATATTTTTGGAATGCTTAATTGGGGTACGTCGGTCGAAATAATCATTATACCCGGAATTTACACCACACGTATTGTAAAGTGTATTGCAGCAAAATATGCTAGCTTGCGTTGACCTTTCCATTTCCTTCCTTTCCTTTTAAAAAGCCTCTGTACATTGCTTAGTTATGCGTGTGTTTCGCCCGGTAAGGTGTGTATAATTTCTTCTTAAACGTTTCATTTTTTCTACTCTTTCTCGCGCACCCCCTTCTCTTTATTAGATACCTGCCAGTTAGTGCGTAGATATAATTTTGTGTTTGTTATTGTTGGTTTGGAAAATTATTCCAGAAACACAAACCACCCTTCTTCGTCGAGCAGTATGCTCAACACCCTCACACATTAACATTTATAAAAGTGTGAGAATGCCAAGGAGGATCAGGTGAAAAGTAAAGTACGCACAGGAAAAAAGCATGCTCATCTTCTCTCGTGCAGCGCGTCGCTGTTCGGACACCACTAATAAATATAGGAATTATGGTTTGTATTTGTGCTATTTTTACACCTGGTTTTCTCAACAATGCACACAATTGAAAGATAAAAATGAATTTAACAAGTTAACTCTCTCATCCTCATCAAACCATTTTCAAAAAAGAGAGTTCAAGAAAAACACGAAGGAAACAATGAGAGAGCATCATCATAAAATGAAGCACCACTTTTTTTTATTAAACTTTATGAGTCCTGCTGCACCCTTTCACAATCACTTGCTGCAACTCAGTTTCTGGTGCTGATTATTCGTGGTGTCTCAGAGGAGGACTGAGAATTCCCTAATCATAGAGTGAGTGAGGTACTGGTGAAACTCGTGATGTACCTGCCCAACAAAGCGTTCTCCAGGGACTGAATTAATAATAATAATTTGGATGATTTTTCACTGTTCAGCAACAACAAACAAATAAATGATCCTTTTAAAAGCAAAACTCGTACTCTGACTCTGCGAGTCGTTCATCATTTCTCCTATCCCGAAGGTTTGGACTGGACCCTGTCCCTTGAGCCTATTTCGGGATAATGATGATGGAAGGTGTACATCATCGTGTAACAAAATGAAAATGATCACACCTCTGAACACACTACAGACAGCACAACAATTCTTTCTCCCAGAATGAACCCATAATCACACGCAACACATTGACGAAGGTGTCGTATGTACAAAATTAATTGAGGGTGAACGGAGAGCTTTCTAAAAAGTAATTTCATGTTTCAAAAATTGTTTTCAATTCCAGTACAGGCACGCTTCAAGAAAGTGGAGGGCGAAATGTGAATGCTGGAGGTTGTGGAAAGAAAACTGAGTCATAAATGATGAATTTAAAATGAGCTTTGTACAAAGTGCATGAGAATGAAAACGATGACCCATAAAACCTGAAAACATGAGACCATCGAATAGACCTAAAATTATCTCGTCGACACAGCCCAGGTGCGTGCCACAACTTGGCTCTGGGCTTTGACTTTGGCTGTTTCTCTGTGTTTGAAACGATTCGTCTTAACAAGGACGCTCCTGATTTTCATAAATGCGCTTCCTAATTTCTCTATTTTACAAGCACAATAAAAAATTTGGTTCACAATTTCATGGCTTTCCTGAGTCAAATTTAAGTGCAGCTGAGCCACTTGCATCAGGCACAAAAACTGTGAACTCGTAAAAAGAGTTCCAATTCTGATGCTAAAAATTACAACTTATTTCACCCTTGTGTAAATTCTCAATTTCATGCATTGTTGTTGCACGTAAGCGCAAGCACACTGGTGAATAATGACGAGAACGAGCAACAAGGTGAGAAGGATGCACAATGGAGCGAGATGAGTTATAAAGAACATCCGAATTTTAGCCGTGATAAAATGTTTATGACTTGAAGACGGAATGAGAATGAGACTTCAGGAGTGAAAGGAACAATTTTACAAGCATATAATCAGAAATGGTTTTGGTACTTCGTCCCTTTATCTCTGCTCAACATAAACCATGACAATTGAATTGCATTACTTTGGTCTCGTTTTTATCGTTGGTCTGAGCAAAATGGAAAACAGCACCACCAATATTTCACGCAGAATTATAATTTATGACTTTCGAATACACAATAGGAAAATGGTCTCGATTGAAATTGGTTGGTGCTGAACCTCCTCTCTCGTGTCCCGTGCCTTTTGTTAAAAACTAATTAAAATTCGCGTATTAAGAGTAGGGCTTGCATTTCAAGGAGCGAGAGCTATTAAAACTGTGGGAAGCAGCACCAAAATGAAATGATCTCTCTTCAGGATGTTGTTGGGTCCTTCACGCTTTTTTCACCCACCCCGAGAAGAAACGATGCACTTAATCATTGTGCGTGGATGCAACTTAGGTACAAAATTAAACTTGAATAACGAAACAGGGGATCAACAAATAAAATATAGGCTCGGCTTCTCTGCTCCGTCCGAGATGCTGGGAAGAGAGATCTGGGAGATATCAAAACACCCGATGGCAAGGTCTCGCATGGAAACTCCGACTCAAGCTTAATCCGTAAATCTTAGCATACACACTGACGGGCACGGGTTGGAATGGACGAACGTGGAAGATGCAGAATCTGATAACCAGCCCAAACACACATATAAAACGTACTCATGTCGTGTTGAGCCGATCTAACAATTTCAAAGCGACTCATTTTATTCAAAATCTGACTCTCTTCTCTACCGATGTATGTAATCTTGAAAAACAAAGAATATTCAAAGGAACCTGTGACTCGACATTATTTTCAAGTTACAATGCAGACACAGTACAGTGACAAAGACTGGTTTGAGAGGGTCACTCGGTATTGTATGTATCTTCTTTTATTGAGAGTCGCTCGCTCCGCTGTTGAGTAATCCTGCCATTACGTAATTCTGGTCGCAGCTTCTGAATCATCAATTTATGTTACACTCATCTGATTTTTTGTCAATGCAAAGACATCTCAGCAGAGACAGAGTTTAGTGAACTAAAGTGACTCAACGTTTGATGAGCGTAAACAATAACAATAATCAGAATTGAAATACAGTGCCTGAGACTCATGCGCAGCACAGATTTCGTTAGGCAAGTTGCTTCGTCTTGAGACTGAGCTTTTTAAAACTGCCATCTTGTCACTGACGTCCAAGATCGACGACTGAGATATAACACGAGACCGAGACTGAGCCTCATACAAAACAAAAAGGGTTGAAGAATTTCATGATTCGATTTTCTGACATTATTGTAACTTCTGAACACTCTTCGAGATAGATGAGAAAGGAAATGCAGGCTCGTACTCGCAGTATGTCTGGAATTGAATTTGCCCCGGAGAAATTAATCCGTTTTGAAGAAGCACACAATTAAGCAGAGCTTGCGTGCGAGGTTGCGCGTTACCCGAAACCATATTACCATTTTATCAGAATCTGTACCCGTTTATCTCGCGTTAACTCTCCACTTTTCTATTTTACAATTTGATTTAACCCGTTCGGGCTTCAAAACAAATCTTTTATATTGCGATGATGCACTTCTCTTGGCTTTTGTTGCACGAGAGATGAGTCACTTTCACAGAATATGAAAGATGCTGCCTGGTCCCACTGAGACGATTCCCTGGTGCTTCAACCTTTGACCACTTTAAAACTCACAATGAAAGAGTGGTCATGCATAAACGAGGGACAACCCAGAAAGCAAATGAGACTGGTGTACAATTCTGCATAGAACATATTGATTCGTCACCGTCAGAAATTAAGGAAGAACATGCAACGGAGAAAAATCGCTGTCTCGAGCACTGGAAGTCGTAAATTATCGAGCGTTCTCAGTTGTATTATGATTCGGGCCAAACAGCGTCTAAGATTTAGTGCTTGTGCCCTCTGACGTCAAAGACAACGTGAAGCTGCATTTTACTCCACTATTCAGAGAACAGTTAGGAAATGGGTAGGTGCACGTGTCACCTTCGAATGCAGCACATGCAAGCAGTCTCAATTTTGTAAAAGTGAATTAGGGCTAAACCAATTAATCTATCTGCGGTGGCCGAATTGCTTGGGTAAATCGTGAAGCACGCGTGTCTAACCTACCCCAAAGGACATTCGCACCATTCTTGTGCTTTGCCTTGCGCCTTGGTGTGTTCGCACACCACAATGCATGTGGAAGGAATTAATACTACAATATATATCGTACACACGATTAAACCATTGCATTATGGCATGGGAAGTATATTTTCAATGAAATTGAGTGAGTGACCGTAACTAATCTCGGCCGAGAACGAAATTCATATTTATCGATATGTGAGGCTGCGTTCAGCTAGGCGTGGACTATTATTGTACCAATATCGAATTCCATTTGACATGAAGCAAAATGCAAAATGTGAAGTAGTATTTTGGCGGAAGCGGCAAATGAACGTGACTTACCCGTTACTGACTGAAGAGTAGATGGTCTTTGAGGAATTGGCAACCTTTGGTTGAAATTTCGCCAGTGAAATGGATTCTGCAGTCGAGCCGGGCTGGGCTTCTGAAATGCTTCGTCTTAGCTTACGAGCAGTGATAACGCCATTTTCTGAGACTGTCGTGGAGCTGAGAGCATTCGGCTTGTTCAGCAGTGACGAAGTTTTGGTGAGGCTGGTCCCACTTCCGGAAGGCAAAGTTCCGGACGAAATTGAGCAGCTCGGGATCGGTGTCGAATAGTGGCGCTGATTTTCCAACATGTACTCCGAGCCACCCACGTTGTCACTGGCTACGCTGAATGTGACGCTGAGGCAGGGAGTGGACGCGTTTCTAGCGTGGTAGACACTACCTGGATTCATTGCTCCTCTGTCGTGTGGCCGCAGACCATCAGTCTCCGATGCATTGATACTGGAATCGATGCTCTTATTGGCACTGTCAATGTTCATGTAGTCCGAGTAATTGATTTCGTAGTAGCAAGTGTCCTTTGATATTTTCCGCGTGGTGGGAAGTCGACGTTCCTTCTCCTTTTCAAATATGGTCATGATGTTGCCGGCGGACGAAAAGGTGGACGAAGTCTTGATACTCGCGTCAACAACAGTAATGTCCAAGGCCTTGAACGAAGAGGAACTCGACGATTTCACCTTCGAGCGATGGTGCTTGGCATGCTGCTGACGAATGATCTCCAGGTTCTCGTAAATTGTCTCGTACGGATTCTTTCTACCGGCATTAATACTGGCTATGGCTGAGTAATGGCTCTCTGCAGCGATGCCACTGTGCAATTGCTGCTGTTGTGGATCGGGACAAAAACTAATGCCGTTGGAGTTGCTGCTCAGTGCGATAATGTTTGTGTGATTCAGGGAGTAATTTGAAGTCTCTCTCTTGAGTACACCGTTGACAGGTGTGCCGAGGTTCTGCTGCTGCGAGCCGGTACAAATAAAGCTTTGGGTTCTCGAATGTTTCACTTTCACCAGGTTTGGGTTTATTGCACTATAAATTCCATTGTTATTCTTCGTTGAGGAAGATTGCCCAAGTGCCTTCAGCTTCGCACTTGTCGAACTCAGAAGGGACACTCCGAGTCTCTTCTCTTGGAAACTCTGACTTCGATCAGGTGGATGAAATCCGCGCTCGTTCACCAAGGCAACCGCGTGGGACGCCGGGTTTGGCTTGAGTTCCACGAGTACAATGTTCGTACTCGGTTCAACGTGCGACTCTTTACTGGAAGAGCCCAGGTGACCGGTTCGTAACGAACGTAGGAATTTCGTGGCACCAGAACCAAGCCTTGTCGATTCTTTTCGTTCGACTTTCGTACTGATTGAGGAATTGACAGAGGGACTTGGTTTTGAGGACTCACGACTATCCGTGCTGGGGCTACGGTCCTTCACAGAAATAGCGGCTGCAGGGAAAGCTGTTGAGGGTGGAGATTTGGGCTCGCTGATGTTGACGTTGATGTCTCCTTCGCCCCTGAAAATTAAAGCAATAAGGCACGATAAGTACGGTCAACATCAATGAAGAGTTGCGCACTCGCATTCGTGCATAAAGTCAAAATATTGACTTTCGCCTGGCGCTGCAGAATTAATTATTGAGAATCTCTTTTAAAATGAACCGCATCCAGACCTTGAATCACTTCAGCGTGTCTCAAGTCTCATTCTGCGTCAGGCTATCAGCACATGAAGACAATGGGAAATTCAAATTAAGAACTAAGGATCTCTGAAAGAGCTGCTGCTCAGATGCTCTACTCCTCTCTCAAAGGACAAGTTTAATTAAAAACACATTCTTCGTACTCGAGTCACAATAACAAATTACTTTAAACTTGAAAACTGCAGCCGTTGAGCCGCGCTGTTCGTACGAAAGCGTTTCATTACATAATCAAGTAGCGGTAATATTATTAATTTCTTGTACCTGGGAATGCCTTGAGAGATTGAAATGTAATTACGTCGACAATGCTTTTGTGGTTTGTATTGTTAACTCTGGTCGGGTAGTACATGGCAAAAGGCAAGACAATGCAGGTTAATAAGAATCCAGGCCACTGTACTACGACGAAAATACACGTGAGATGCTCGCAAAGAGAATTTGCTATTCAGAATATTGCGTCACATAACAATAATGAAAAGATGTCTCGAGAAGAACTCATTCGTTGCCAACAAAAGAATTCTTCCTAAAACCCATTTTAAAAATTTGGATCAAGTTCTTCTAAGACGAGAATTCTTAGTGCTTAATAAGGATAAGGACGGAAAGCCAAATTGAAGCAAGCTATTCTCATTTAAGTAGGAATTTTCATCAGTACGGTAAAACGGAACAAAACGGGCACGTTAATGATAACTCAAGGCAGTGAAAATCAGGATGAACACATTCGAACTTAGCATTCTTGAATTCACTTGATTCTCTGACGGAGACTTCAAAGGTCGGGTGGAAAATAGTTTGAGGAACAATTTCGAATGGAAAATCCGACATCTAAAATAAAAGTGATTGATTCTGTTCTGATACCGGCATGAACATTCGCTGTCATGTTTGACCCCAGTATAAGTATCATTTGTCATCCGTGAAGCCACTCTGCACTCCATAATTTCTACATCGACATGGTTAATTGAATTCTGGATACGTACAGAAATGCTCTCTTCAAGTTTGGTCAGCGAAACACCGCAAAGTGATTTTCTTATCGTAGGTGACAGTAAACATGTAATACATTATGCAAATTTGCGAGGAATGTCGGCATTGTCAGTCAAGACCCTCCTTATTAGCAATGCAGCGTGAGGTGCTAACGACTCGGTAATCCTGTACCGTATTGTGGGATATGACTCCACAATTTTGGTGTTAGACAGATCTCGTGAGCTGAACCTCAGCCTGAAAAGTTCAACCACGTCAGTACAGCAATTCTAACTGTAAAAAAGTGAGAAACATCACTTTTCTTTCAAACTGGGTTTCATTGAAACGAGCAAATTGCGTTGCTGTGAGTGTAAGTGTAAAAAATTGTCACGATTTCTCACCTTGGTTCAAACAACGAGTACAAAGACACGCACATGGGATACAGAGTACAAAGTGATAATAAGAACGTGAAAAGAATAGCATTTTGAAACCTTTTCACGTCTCCTCTCATCACTACCGCGCAAGACAGAAATAAAAACTCCCATGCACAAGCCAGACATGGATTTGTAAATCACGGTTTTCTCAATGAAAATTACTTTTGAAAACGTTAATTAATTTTTAGGAGGCAGATTCAGTTCTCAGGGATGCACTACTTGCGAGCTAACGCGTCATTGTCCCGCTACTTCAGTAGTAAGTAGTTCACACGCGCATCTTAACCTTTCAGCAAGTAGTTGCGGGTTCCGTCAAAAGCATTTAGCATTTAGCATTAATTACTCACCAAGCCACCAGCATGCAACCAGATCAGCGTTTAATTAATAATTTACAGTTTGCTGGTTTCCGAACAAAATCTACATTTGCAGGTGGACACACATGAACGCTCTCCGTTCAAAGAATGGCAAAGCACTTGTTCCCCATGTCCATTGCATTGGCAGAACAATGAAGTACTTGAGCTCCCATCATTCACACATCAATGACATATCTTCCCCGCTGCAGACAATGCAAACAAGTTGCATACCCACTGAACTGAGTAATGACTTTTATGGTCGTGTTGCTGCACTTACGCTCAGCAATTTGATGTGAGACGAAGACTTCTATTCATTTCCATTCAGAACTTGCTCTCATTTTCAATTTGAATGCGGCACATGCTGATGATAATGCGACCGAGCGCCGAGGATTGCCAAACCCAGCCATTTATTTCACTCCTGTGTATCGTCGTAATGAGCGCAATAAATAAACACGTTCGCAAAAATACGAAATGGTGGGGTCCAATGTTTCTTAAGAGACAATTTAATGGCTGAAAAGGAATTGCGACAGATGCATTCTAGAAATAGATCGCCACTGCCATTCATTATTCATTCATTCGTCATGTAATGCCAATTGCCAGTTACTTAATACGCGCATTTAATCTTGCCTTTTTTGGACTCCACGAAGCTTGTACTTTACGAATTATCCAACACAAGACTTGATTTCGATGGAAAGGACTATGAACGGCTGTAAGAGTCATGGCTATGGCTATAAATAAAAAGTCAAATGGGACGAATCAGATTAGCATATTTGATTGCGGCTCGCATTGCTTAAACCGAGTAACGAGTTTATAATTAGTCAGATTAAAGACGATATCGTAAAAATGATGAGATGACAGTGCCAGAATTGCAATTTGCCTGCGTAAATTTGATATTTGGTAATTTCCGACCACCGTTGAAGCTTGTTGCTTAATTAGAGTTTGACGCATGTGGGCTCGTGCGTAGCCCGTGCTTATCACAACTACGATACGATTGTACAACTTGGTAATTTTCGTATTAGAGGGAAAGTGTAAATAAGCCCTCATTAATCTGATTTTCCATTCTGTCTCCAGTGAGCACTCAAATCGTCTGTGAATTTGCTTGATTTCGCAACAGATTTGGTCGGTGAATGTAAACACGCGTGCACTACGCACAATTTTATAATGGCAGCAGTTCTCAAGAACGTGTCCTTACGCTCATTGTGCCCAACCTGTGGTTACTGCGTCAGTCAAAAGAATTTGATTGACAAAAAATGGTTCCAATTCTTTGAATGACATTCTCATTCTCACGATATAACGGCCGCACAAAGGATTCAAAAAAATGCTCAAAAACTCGTCTTCTTGTTGATTATTTGCTTTAAATCTCTCCACAAATCAACATTGATCTACATTTCACTTTCTAATCTGGGGATTAGCTCTTTTTTGGTAGTAATTCTGAAAACCATGCGAGCCACGCACAGCAACGCGACAGCCAACTAGAGTAATTTTATAAATCGGTCTGCATTGCAAACACAATTCATCTCATCAACGTCGAATTTGAGCTCGAGGCTTCGCGTATCGAAATCTGGCGTACCACGGACACGACGCGGAGTGAAGTGAGGTTTTGGTTGAATTAAGCATAAGTCATAAATTTGCAAGTAGAGTAATAACAATGCTGCTGATAATGATGGAGCGTGGAATGAATGACATAAACTTGGTTGATTATACGCACTGCACACGCTCTTTATGCAAGGCAGCGTCGTGGACTGTGGCGTTGTGGACGCGCGAGAAGAAAAGCATGAATTATCGAAAATAATGTAACATTTTGAACTGCAATTCATCGCAGAATAATTATCGTACTTGTGAAACGCAAGAGCGTGATCCATTGTCCTTCCAACAACAGAAAGCCAAGAAATTGCCATGATGCATAATTTATTATATTTGACTTGGAGAATCAGTGCGAATCATTTCTGTGAGTCGTTCGCGCGCACGTGGGACGACTTGGTCAGAAAGTACATTAAATACTTGAAGACACTCGGAAACATCGAACATGGTTTTATGAAATTGAAATGATTCATTTTGTCGATTTTGTCTTAGGCTAAACACAAAAAATTGGGTTATTAGATGAATGAAGAGAGTCTCTGCCAAATTCGTGAGGACCTTTGCATACTACTAGCGGGGTTAAGAAAGAAAGGGACTATTCGCATAATAACGAAACATGTGAAACGCTTCGCGTTGCGTGAATATTGCATTGACTGAGGTTATTAATATTGTGTGAATGACAAATGAGTTATTATTATTGATTGCATATCCAATTCCCATTGTTATCGATCGCATCATTACTATAATTTTATGATCACGGAATCTCGTGCCATTGTTTCTGACAGAGACTCGGGCTCGTCTCATACTTCTTGACGACTGTGCATTAGTACATGCTGTGGTCGATACGGTCAGTTTGCCACAAATCTCTTGACAAATATTACTTGGATTTTGTATAAAATAGAAAGAAAAATAAAATGAGCTCGAAATCAAGAATTTCATAATTATGAAAGTTGGAAAATATTTGGAATTCACGATGATGAACTGGTGAATTATTTGGGCATTGATCGCTTGGGCGACTTTACGAATTATGTGCTCTAATTTCTATACAGAGAGAGGATTTGACTTGACGCGTTCTGAAAATTCTCAATTACAGCTTTGTCGGGTACCTTACTATTCCTAATGGAGAAAAATGTAATCGAGCGCTCACTGTAAGCATTCATCCCAGATTATATGCTAAATACAATTTTTCTCACAGAAAATTGGCGTGATGGACATTTGATGTAATGAGAGGGGTAGACGACACGTACGCTACACAAAATGCGCCTTGTGCGAATGCTGTCATTAAAGTACCATAATATCGATTACTCGTTTTTAAGTGCTAATTGAAAAAATCATAATTATTGAGTGTTAATCCCTTATGCAATTAACTTTCCATTATGCTCTCAAGCCCACATACGTGTTAGCATGAACTTCAGACGGAATGTCACACGTCGGCCAGTTATGGCCCCTTCAGCATGTAAACATCACAGTATTCAGCTAACCACTGCACTAAATGCAGATATTTTTGTATCACAAAACGCAACATGCCTGTCAAGCACAAACAGTGCAGCATGCAATGCCTTTCTCCCATCGCTGAACGCTGATGGCTACAATGCGTTTCATTGTTGCACACGCTTGCGCCCTCCTCACGAGCGTGTGAGAAGTTTTTGCGGAGGAACATTCACTCTTCATTCCCCAGATTGCGTCGCACTTGGAGTAATGCGTAAAGTTCTCTTTGTTCGTAACAATCTCAACAATGCAAGCAGAGCCCACACCACTTCTTCAGGCAATGACTTTTGCATTTGATCTTAACCAAACTCAATCCATGCTCAAAGGTTGAAAGCCGATTCGCTGTGGTTGTGGTGAACCGTGTCAATTAAACTACATTGACCAAAGATTCAGTTGTGTAATGACCTCTTCAGAGTTCAATTTTAGAGTTCACATTGAGCCACCCAACGAGCCAATTTTCCGTATGAGTTCTTTTAATGCCCTCGCTAATTTGTTGTACATCAATTTCAGGCGGTTGACCCACCTGAATATTAATTTCTCGTGGGGCAGAATTTCAGAATATTAATTTCACAGCGCTGGAGTGAGACAGGTGCGAAGGTGCGCGAAAGGTTCCATGCTGACACTCATTTGCCACTTCCTTTCACAGGAACCGACGGAAAACGGCAAGTCAGCAACACCATGCTGGTTGTCTGCGTCTGATAGCGCATACAATCTCATCCACCGACATCGTCTGTCAACGTAAAAGGGAACGAGTTTATTAATGTTTGTATGTGAAGGCAAGCCAGGCTCTGTCGTGCCACACATGAAGCAAATTTGTAGCTAATTTGAGAAATGTGTTGCTGAATTATGAAATAATAACGTGAGAACAAAGGAAAAGTCATTGAAATAAGAAGTATTCGAAGGCGCGGCGTTGAACTTGCAAGTGTGTTTGGAAGACAAAACGATGATGAGCAATGACACTGGCTTCTCGAGAATAATTATGAGATTCATGAACCGAACATTTTGAAATTCCACGAACAAAAAGTGAAATTTCTATGAAAGGGAAGCTTATACAAAACTTGAGTGGGCAGTCGAAGAATTTGTCTAGTTGTGAGAACTTAATTTGGAACTTCAATTATGCGAAGTTGCATGCTGAGACACGCAACACGTGTGTCGTTGATTAAGCTCATATACAGTCGCATAAACATGCGAGAGTAGAGTAGAGTGTCCGCTGTCCATTGACTTATATGTGCGCTTAATTTTCACGGAACTTCCTGTCTCCTGTGCTCAGGGTTCAGAGCAATATTTTGGTGTTTTTCCTGCAATACGCGCATCACGAAGACAATGATTCCTGTTAAAACTAATTTTTCTAATAAAAATTAAGTTTATGGTCTTGCTTATTTTCAGGTACCACGTGAAAATTTAGCAGAATCATTGCCTCACCCTTCCGAGATCATCAATTGGGGAAGCCTGAGTTTCCTGAGTCATAACAACACTTACAAGCCGACAGTAATCTCCATGTCAGGAATTGTTATTACGAGATCATGAATGGAGCGTAAATCATAACTCGAAGTCCATGCAGCAATTATGGCCTGCCTGGGATATATGCAAGACAGCGACAGGGCACAGAACTGGAGCTTCGCCATTACATCGCCTGTCTGACTGTCCCTAATGAGGCAGAACACAGCGAAGGGCGGACGAGGAACTCGGCACCACGAAGTTTTACCGCCTGAATAAAATTTACGACTTTCAAATTATCATTTAGGACTTGCGACCACCATTCCTACGCAGCAGTTTAGTAAAAAAGACCCTGGACGTGTCTGTGTTTTTGCAAAGTGAAAATGAATGTCACGCTGGCCCTTTGTTCAAACCGACCTTTGAAATATTCCCCATAAAAAGACAACAGGAGTCGAAAAGCAGAGTGCCTCATACTCGTAGAAGAGGAGTGTCTTGGCAGATCTGGATATGACGCCAATCCCTAGCAATAAATTGCAAGGGCAACACATCAGGAAAAGAACACGCTGTTATGCGTCTTTTAGTTTGTTTTTGGATCCGCACCTCACAAGCACAACTCCGCACGCAAAGATTTGCAGTAAACAGGAAACTGAACGATGCGCACTGAATTCTTTTGTTGCGTATTGAACATGCTGACCCTTCTAACTGTCAAGTTAATTGAAATCAATCAAGGCGTGTCCTCAGCACCCTAATAAGACTGATAAGCGCAAAATATTGGCACGGTATTGACGGACTCTCATTCACTTCCTTCATTTCCAGATTAACACGAAAGATATGAAGGAGTTTTCGTGTAGCGTATTTAATCCGCGCAAAGTTGATTTCCTCGTGTGCAATTATAAAAATTTATTGTCAATGAAATCGTTACATACCTGTTCAGAAAATTTTATTTTCATGAAGTGGAGAGAGAAGGATTGTAATCTTACTTCCCACATTATGGTCGGGCATGAAAGGATGAAAACACGAGTCAGTAACTTGAACATGTTTTGGCCGGCCGGTCAATACATTTGCATTCGCATTCTTTCCCTTCATTATTAAAGTAGCGAATGTATAGTCACAATCGCTGTGCATTGCACATTAAAAGGAACCTTAAGCAGATTATACAAGTCGGCGTACTTGCATCGAGTAGGCGCCCTTTCGTTTATTTTTGCATTTAGCATTTACGGCGGCCGTGAGGCGGTTGTTTAAAGAATTTTACAAACTCGCTTGCCCTGTCTGGCTCTTGGCTTCATATTTGTGTAGAAATGTTAACAATGAAAAGCAGCAGTACACAAGTAAAGTCTGCAAAAGGGAAGACACGCACTGATACGGTAAACAAGTAAATTAAGATTTTCGGATAATTTCAGCGATTACTACCACTTTTCGTCACAATCATTGAGGCTGAAGTAGTCTGTGTTCCTCCTTTTTGCTGGTTCCGGGTTAGTATTTAATAGTCTTAGGTAAATTACGTTAGAGAAATTACAAAGATGCCACATTTTCAAGCAGTAAAAATTATTGTTCTGTTCCATCGGCACATGACATTGCCAGCAAAAAATTAATTGAGAAAAGTTATGGTTTCTTTAAAGTTCATGCTCAGCATTTGTGTGACATGATACGTTTTGTTATGCTCTGATGCTCATGAATTCGTAAGATTAACATTAATCTCGTGCTGCAGATTAACTCAATTGAAACTGGGTCAGATTTCAAAAAGAAGCTTCTCCACACGCATATCGTTTACGATACCATAAATTGAGGTATAATTTACTGTCGAAAAAACGAGAGGTGAAGTAAACCACGTTAATTAACAATAGCAACGTGAATGACGAAATGCTCGCAATTAGTCGGTATAGATCCGAGAGTGAAAATCGTCTTTCGCTCGTGCTTCGTGACAATTACGAATTGTGAACTATACTTAAACGCGAAGTATTGTTTCTGGAGTTCGTGCAAGGGAGCTCGAGCGTAATTGCTAAAGTGGCAATAAAAACAATTATAGGATCATGCGTCTTTCAATTCTTTACATCCGAGTACAAAAGTGAAGGAGTTTCTACATCAAGTTCTGAATAATATCTCAGTAACGAGCCCGCGCGTGCAGACTGAATGAGGAAAGCCATAAAATCAGGCGAAAGGTGAACTTTCTCAATTACGGAAGGAAGGATTTGCAATTTTCGACACCGCTTTCGAGATTTTCGTACCATGTATGAACGTATCAGAAAGAAACACCGTGCATTTACAATGCAGCAATTGTTATTTGAGAAACTAATAATCGTTATGTATGTATGTATGTATTCAATCAAAAATATTAGGCCAATGAACATTTCCACTTGCGAAGTTTGTAGTCTGAAACCCATTCAAATGGTCTGACTCCCAGCTACGGCTTAAGTAAAAGTCGAATTTCTAGATTGCTTGAAAAGAAAAAGAAAAAAACAAAGGTGACATGATTGCACTTAACTATTCAAATACTAAAGTTAAAATCCCAATCGTTGTCTTTGCTTCGCAAGTAAGAATGTTTTTAAAGATTTCTTGGATACAGGTAATGAATTACATAGTTTAAGCTCTGTAGGCAAAGAATTGCATCCATAGATGTTGTTAAAGTTTCAAGAGCGCCGCTGATTGCAGTCATTTGCGATTCCACTCTGTCAAATCCAGCTTGTAGTGGGCCTCAAGTCGAGCTGCTAATTCGCTATTTAATATTTCTGCTTCGTTTGACACCCGACGTTTCTTAGTTCCCGAGCTCATTTTTTACTGGAAGCAACTGCTGGAGGACGGAACTTCAGGAAGCGTATTTGCTGTAAATCATAAGATGCAGGCTGGCTAGCTTCAAGTGCCCAGTCGGCGAGATTTATGATTGTGGCATTCGTGCCCCAAAACATACTATAAAAGAAGGGACTTAGCTTGTTTGTGCTATAGCAGCGACAGTAGTCTGTATGCGTGCTCGTGTCCTTTGGTCCGTGCTTCGGCTCTTCTAGCTGCTAACTATTCCACTTAATTGTTGATTGGACACCTTACAGTTGCAAGTTCGTCTGTTTTTCAATCCTTAATGGTCAAACTGTTTTATTTTGCACAGTTTCGTATAAAATCTGTCCCGCATTGTTAAGATTTAACTGGTAAAATAATTAAAAACTTGTAGGAGTTGTACTTGCTTGCATGATATATCTTAGCGATATGTTGTATTTTCTGGTTCCCCAAGTGTGAAAATGTGCTTTTATTCTAATAGTCCGGAAGGTTGAACCCTGTCTGTCTTCTCTGTCCATCCGAACACTGTAAAATGTAAACTCTATTTCACTCTACACACCTTCTCGACACACGCTACGAATTTCGGCAGTGACTGGCACTTGCATGCTAGGATAATTTCGGCGTGTCTGTTGCATAAATTGAATAATTTAAGAGGTAATGACATGGAACTGTGCATGTGAATCCAACCAGCACACCTTCTTCATTTCATTCACAGCGAGTGAGTGAGGCAGAGGCTCATCACCTTCTGCGTCCACTCCGCTGTCTGTGACGGGAGGACCGTGTATTTCGTTTCACGCGATGCGTGCACCGAGATCAGAAAGTGTTAATTATGTAAAAGTAAGTGTTTTCATTAACACGTACTCAAATGATCATTTGAGTTGCAGCTGGAAGAACGAGTATTAAAATGGTCTCCCATCTTCGAATTACACGCACGTAACAGTGAATGCAATTCGAGACATTCCATCGCCATTCGCCAAGCTATAAATCCCGTGCTTAGATCTGGGATTGAACTGGCCCGGCTTAAAAAATTCAGTTGTTCATGACATGCAACACAGCGGCAGCAGCGAATGCAAAGCAATGCTGCGGGAGCATTACTCGTGGCGGATTCATGTGGAGATCGGAATTTTGTTGTCAGTCAATCATAATAACTGTTTGGCCCAGAGTGCACTCGCTCAGCACGGCGTGTCATGCAATGCCAAAGTTCGCACGCCATGTCATGTCGAGTTGCGAACAAGAACAAGATTTTGACAAGTGAATAGACCGTACCGCAAGCCATAAAATTTGGTGTCGCTGGTGCCCGGCACTCGCACAGAAAAAGAGATACTTCAAACGCGAATTGCTCGGCAGGCAATAATTAGTGTAAATAAAGTGTGAACTTTATTGAGCACTAAAATTGTTACTAATACGATTACGCAATGAGCAATTAATTATCCTCTGCAGCAGTGTGTCGAGGGAGAGCAGCTTCATTAACGAGTGACTTGGCGAAGCGGAAGAAGAATGCGATTATGGGATAAATACAGTCGTGCCGGTCGCGACCGTAATGACTGAACGTAAAATAAATCAAAGTCAGACGCAATTCGTCAGAAACATGAATTAATTCACTTGCCCTGTCTAAAAGTCAAACAGGTAAGTGCGCAAGACCTTTCAGCGTTACGGCAAGCTACAAACAGCTTTTAAAATTTAAACTGAAAATACGGCGAGAAGAAAACAGTTAAGTCAAAAGGTTGTTTGCAATTTTTTGCACTTTGTACCCGGTTGGCATGGACTGGGCTGCAGATTGGGCTCGCTTTGGGTGTATACTCATACTCGTTCTCGCATGCGAATCATAATAAGGCAATAATTATAATGTTACGAGCATTGAATCACTCATACTCACGCTGGCTAGCGCACGTTTTCTCCAAGAAGTTGCATTTTATTATCAGATTTCATACGCAGTCATTGGAACACTGATGTCTGAACTTTGTTCGAAATATCTCTTTACCAGTAAAGCTTACATGCCATGATTACGGCAACAAATGCTTCAGTGTAGGTCAAGCAGCCAATTTTGTGAGCTGAAAGACTGTAAAGGGTGCTGTTATCATGATGCACAAACGAAAGCATGCAATTTGGATTAGAATCTCTCTTTTGTTTCAAATTACGATGAGCTTCTGTATTAGCATTACGTTGTGTTTCGTTAACAATTGCGCTGCAATTCTTACAAAGAGGTGTGAATCATCTGTCTATTTCTACAACGGTGCTTTTCGCCCGCAGTTAGAAAATCTCGGCTGGTTTCATGCAAGACTCATAAATTGGTGCCTGGAAATTACCGTGATTAAGACGACGACTGCGTGATCGGTTTAATTTCTTACAAGGAAGGGGCGCACCGAGAGATGAACGAACGCATGTAGTTTGCATTGCATTGAAATGATAATTGCAGAGTCCGACAGGTGTTTAAGATGCAAAAGACGTCATTATTGCAGATTGTCAGAAAACTCTACCTGGTCTCGTCCCGGTTGATGCTATGTCACGTACAAGAATTAAATGCATCAGAGATCCGAGTTTGAGACTCAACGGAACGAAAGACTCTTCGCTTCATTGCATAACACCAACAATTGCAATTTACGAAACAAATCAACTGTTATTTCACGGTATGTCAACGCAGCACAGCGTTTCAAGGTGTCCAATTTATAAATTATTGCCGTAGTGAATTGTCTCGGCTTTACGGCGAAACACACTTCTGATGAATTTATTATTCCCGGTTAATGGCAAAAGTATGGCACAACAATGCACCGAGTGTCATTATTTATGCATGCACGCAAATAATGTGACAATTTTCAAGGCGCACACGAATTCCTTTGAATGCCTTCTTTGCAGGCAAACGATTCTTGGGTGCGCGTGTGCACTAATGAATCAAAAGACGTATCTCGACTTACCGCTTTATTGGGCATCAATCTGGATGTCGCAAACGGAACGCATCGGCGCAGGTTTGGCCGTCCAGTTGAGGAAAACGAAAGCGAAATCAAAGAGTTTGTGGCAGAAAGTTCCGATGTAGCATTACAGAATTTCAGTCCGCGACTTCACAAATTGTTTGCTTGTTTGTTCGTAAGATTAATTATGATTACGTCTGAACTGAACTTAAAGTTATCGAAGGATCCTTGTTGAAACTCAGGCATTCATTAATCACACATTCAAATCAGTACTAACTCAGTGCAGAAACTGTTTTGGAAAAGCTTGCACTTGCAATTGTCTTGATTGCGACAAAGTTTTGCTTAATCTGGCACGAACATCTGAGTTTTAAGCTTCCAGTCACTGAATTACACGCCACAATAAGTCTAATTGATTCAAGAAGATAAGTAATTAGCATTTGTCTATTTGCAAGGAAGGTTATTGTTCACTTAATGAGACTCGGTGAAAATATGCGACTACTTACACAAAGGCGAACTCTTGTTCATTAGGCTAGGAAGTAAGAAATCTCAGAGGCACTTCCTAGAAGAAATTTCAGTTGATGTATAAGAAAGGACGGCTAAATCTAGTTTTTCTAGCAATTACTAAAAATGCCGCTAACGCAAATTGTCACAAATTGTTTGTTTGGTTCGTTTGGGCTGCAATTCCACTCTGGTTTGTTTTTCACAGCACACACTCGAGTTTAAGATGAGATTAACTCAGACGCTTTATGAGACGTTGTTCTCTCGTTGTCGTCGTGGTTAGGTTTAAATTAAGCCGAGCTGATGTCTGTCAGAATTAGAATCGTCTGACAGACTCAATGAATGGCAAGTAAGTTTTCGTACTTGTTCTCTGTTATCTCGAGATTTAGAGAAAGAAAGAAATTTTGAGGGTATGCGGCGTAAGTACGATTAATTTCTTAGCATTATTGCCATTTAAATATTAAAGCCTTATGCTGGGCCCATGCCACGACGCGTAAATGTGCGAGGGGTTTAGAGGCTTAATGCACACCGTGCAACAGGTATTCGACAAATCTGGCCTGCTGAACATGGCTACATGTGAGATCATACGCGGAGTGCAATGCGTGAAAATCCCTCAACACATCTTTCATGCTCTTCTGCTGCATCTTTCTCTATTGTGAATGACTACAAACCCCACGAGGAATTAGCAACCAGTAACGAAGCAATTGTGATGCTGATGTATGAGATTTCGCTCTCCGTTAAATAGAAAAACCCTCTTACACCTTAAAAGTTAAAATTGCCAAAAATCCCTGTTGGCCATCGAGTTAACGCAAGTCGTAGCCGTGGCCAGCTTTTGATTTACACTTGACGCTATACTAGAGCCAAGACAAAATTGTACCAATCCGGCAAATTGTAGCAAGTGTGAAGGTTTTCTACTTACACTTCTGGTGAATAATTCCCATTTTTTCGAATATTCGGATTGACTCTATTTGCTCTATTTGCTCTAAACATATTATTGCATTTGCTTCCGAAAGCCTTCGACTCCGGTTTCTCGCTAAAATCACAAAGTTCAGGTTTTCATGGGTTACAAATTTGCAGCTCGCTTCAGTGGATTCTGCACCTTTGTACGAATCTTGGATCTGCTGCAGTGTGAGTCCACATTATACGATTATTATTATTAATTGTGTACGCGTCTTGCGAGCAACTTTTTACAGTTCACAATGGGTCAGCAACAAGCTAGCAATCCCGTTGTTCTCCCTTGTTTCTCTTTCCATTATGTAAGATCATCAGTCTGCTTCTCTCCTGATGTATTATTAACATTTATTGAAACATAAACATTGTGAGGCGATGTTGTTACATTAATGCAACTTACTTACACCTGACTAAATTACAGACAAGGAAACTGAAACTTCGAACCACGCTAATGCTCACCCAGACCTCCTTATTGCCAACTGCCCATCCCGGCCGGTTCACTCTCTCATAATTCCACGAGTTGTATGAATTAATAATGCAGTTGAACTTGAAAACTTACTTTGTGGCTTTGGGCATGGACTGCGTGTGCTATTAGCTTTATCTCTTGTATCAGAAAATTATCATGTAAGCACTTGCTCGGTCTCACGAAGAATGCAAATGCAAAAATCTCACTTGGGCAAATGCGAATTCGCAAACCATAATAAAGATAAATCACCGCTTCGTCTTGGTGTCATGCCTGGCAACGATTGCACTCAGCCAATGAAATCGTGGTTTCCATTCAAAATACTGGTCTCTGGAAATCCTGGACCAAAATGAAGGAAATGTAAAATATTGGAATTTTAATTGTATTGAGGATCAAATTTCAGTGTTTGGTCTCGAGATTGTAAATTTGCGTGTACCGGCAGCATAAAATCAGAATATAAAGATAATTTAGTGCTCCTGCTTTGGGAAAACTGATTCTCCCTCATTTTAATGTCCTTCACGTAAAAAGCAAAACAATCCGACACAGAAAACCTGAATTCTATCTTTACAAGCAATTTGTTTACGCAAGTAACTTGTCAGCAGTTGAGGAGCTGAATTAAGTTCAAAATGAGACAAGTTTGTTAAATTTATGTCCTTCTCTTGTGAAATGAGATTCAACAAATGCGGAGGTAGGAGACGCGTGCAAGACAGACTCAATTATTGATGGTTGTTGTTTGTTACTAAATTATATTGTATGAACACATATCGAATGAATTATTGTTTTGTGGTGACTTCAAAATTCTTCGCATCATTTGAACCTGCTTTTGCACGTATGTGTTTACCACGCACCACTACACTAATTAATGTCAAAATACCATGCAACACACCCGTAAGGATTTTCGTTTGTCGGGTTGATATTATGCAACCCGTCGGCGTCAGATTACTTAACACAACTCTGGCAGTTGGTGAATTTGAGTCCGGATTTACAGAAAGCATTCATTTAGCGCATTCACTGATATAGACTTGCTTTATTCTGCCTCAAATTAATGAAAAGAGTACAAGTCTGAGTGATTTGTAGTTTCGTCTCTTCAAGGTGTATTTAGAAAGTTATGTTGACAAATCGTAATTGGTCATTTATCATTCACCGCTAAAATCATACAGGCGAGAAAATAGGCGAGTCCATCAATTTGTTCTGCGTTTCTGATATCAGAGTTTTGAAGCATTCGCTTACCACGTTGCACTAAATTACGCACATCTTCAGCTCTAGGCTGTTGTCACGGTGCAACACGGCAAGGTGATTCGAACGAGAAGTTTCCCTATTTTTCCTTTGCGCATGATTAAAAATCGGTAGCAATTATCGCAGACGAGGCACGATTAACATATTGCTGACAGACAAACTTTGTTTCCAGGCTGGTGGCAATATTAAGTGCCTAATTTCATAACAAAATCATTAGGTGAATAACGTGTGACGCGAATGTCCTCTTCCCGATTCGATTGAAGCGAATGCGATCAAATCAACAGAAGATGTCAAATTCACACTTGGTTTGCTTTATTTTGGTAATTGCGAATATTCACAAAAGGGAATTTGACAATGAAGAATTGAAGAAATAATCAACAGAGTTCTTTTTTTGCGCGCCTCAGAATATTAGAGCTATGCAGCCATGATGTTTCTTTCATACAATTTTACGAGTTTTTTTTTACTATTCGGAGGCAAGTGAGAGAAATAAAATGTACAAAAGAGGCAAATATTATGAGCGCAGAACAAGAATGAATGTCTTTTAATTTTTACACCATTGTTACAATTTATGCATTAAAAATCGACTTTTCAAGTCCGTTGTTATAGCCAGGATTGAAAGTATAATTTCAAGGCAAAAATCTCAGAGCATTATTAACTGGGATCCCCACTTCAACTGCAAAATTTTGAAGTTGAGTTGTCCATTGTGAATCGTTACTCCAAATTCCATGGATGAGAGAAAACTATCCGTAACGGAAGCCAGCTTTGATGAAGAAGGATTTTATTCTCTGATGCCATTGTTGCTGGCAGGATCAAAAATACTGATTGCGTAGAATTTTACACAATGATGTAGTCCAGTTATGAAAATGCGGGTTGGATATTGAATCAGTGAACGCGTGCACCGTGACCATAACTCAGAGAGGGTTCAGGATTTAATTACAGCCGCATGGCAACCAGCATGCCTAGATGCACGCTTCAAGTCAACTCTTTTCGTTAATCAAGTAATTTGTATGTTCACCGGTTTATAGCCGCAACGCGCCGACCCATTGAAAGACGATACGATTTTGGCTGCAGTGTCGCATACCAGTTCAGATTACATCAGCAAGATCACAAATCAAGACGTCATTACTGCAATTGTTGCTACAAAGAATTCATTGCCCGTTCGTTTATTATCGTTTTCAGTTTTATTGTGTTTGACAAGCGTTAATAGCCGACCGTGCGCACATTATTGCAAGGACAGGGCACGTACCGACGAGTTTATGACAAACTCGTTCCGATGCATAATTTTTGAAAATCATCCGCCAGTGGCATTGCATTGAGTGCTGCACAACACGTCTGAGCGACCGTCTGAGTTCTTTGTTGTCTTTATGCACATATTTCTTGAAGAGAATGGCGAGCTCAATACATTGTTGCACTAAAGTGTCTCATGCTCACTCTAGAAGACTTTGTTGCAACTTTGAAATAGTAATGAGACATTGAAAAATTTGTGTGCTCCGTACATACAATGTATTACATTGTGCGTTGAGGTCCGCCGCTGTAGATGGAGTTTAAATCTTGCGTTTACGACTGCAACAATGTTGCAGAGCGAATATTTTAGTTTAGTAGTCCGCATTGTTGAGGCGTTGGGTACACGAACGTGTTTTCTCCTTTGAGACTGCTCTGATATTTTTTCAGATTGCTTAAAGCTACTGCCTTGAGCTTCAGCATTCGCGTCTGCTGCTCGTGTAAGCGTCTTGATGGAATGATTTTACAAATTAAAAGTCGAGACTTTTTGTACGATTCGTGATACAATGTAGCCAAGAATAACCACAAGAAAGGCTTTTACCATTCAAGCCACTGGCATGAATTCGGTAATGCTTACTAGACAAAATCTTTTTTGCTTCTGCCATAGTTCAATGGCCATTCCCATTACTGTTGCGAGTTTGTGAAGAGTTCGCACAGAAAATCGAGAGTCAATCATTCGTGTAAATGAGTAAATCACGCTTGTAATTATAAACACGAATACGATGTGTACCATGAATGTTGACGCTGCGTGTTAATTAGAAGATTTAGAAACAAGCGAAAGCAAAATAGTTTGCCCTGGTTTTTAGTTGCGGGAAAAGTTCATTTCCGTGATTGATTTGAGAATCTGCGAGAATCAGACATGCGATCTGTAGCAAAAGCAAAATGGTTGATGTATCGTAAATACTTATCAATCAGGTGGGTGCTGTCTCATTAGAATTAATCACTCGTACCGCACGCACTTTGTACTGAGCATTCGTTTCTTGGTTTCCTGTCAACCACTCACTATTTATTAATTAAAGTCTCCCTTCAGCTGCGTAACTGCTGAAAGCCGTGGTGGTCTCATTATTCAGTGCCCTCCATTTTCTGAATGCTGTCATCAAACATTTAGAGGCATAAAAAGTGGTGCACTTCAAGTTTGATTAATACGCGTGCCCATGCAGCGAGCGAAGCAAGATGTACACTGGCAATCCATTAACATGTCAACTCGTCGAGTTCTTGCGAATGGCAGTTGTCATGCAGCAAGTGAACAGTGAAAATGTGATGAAACCTGAGCGACTTTAGAAAAAGAACGCGAGTACAAACTGGATCCTTCCTAATTGACGTGAAGCATGAATTCATCATTAAAAATCGTTTGGCCTCGCAGCATCGCATCTGTGCTAATTATGAATAGCCGGTGATGATCTGCTGCGCCACAAAACTCGAGCAGATCGAATTAACTGCCGCATGCTTAATGCGGTTTTCATGGTGGGTTACAGTAATGAATTGTCTTCGCCTTCATAAGACAACTGACGGCGAAACTTAACGACTCGACTGCAGCTACCGATTTTATGACCTCAAAAACTTTGCCTTGTCGGTCGGCATGCAACCGTTAAACGAGCAAATACTTTGAAATCTAATTTAAATTTGCACAATCCGAATCCGCACTTTGGCAGTAAGAAATTAGTACAGTTTTCCTATGATCTCTGAACTAATTTACCGCATGATAGATTTCCCATTCGCGATTGCAATTAAACTAAAAGAACAAGTCGAGAGCTTTGCCACTTCGCACCGGCGGCACAGCACGGCAGCTTGGCCTTCGAGTGCCTCGAGTCTTTCAAGCGTGGCGGTAATCAATTCGCAGCTCAATAACAATTGCCTATTACAGCATTCGTAAGGAAAAGGTAATGGATTTTGATTTCGTAATCCTTAAAAATTCTTGTCTGTCCTGTGATGCTAATCTGCAGTCTTACTAAAATTGGAAATGATTGAACTCAGCACAGTTGAGTCGGACTATTTGTTTAGCTTAGGATACTCCTCAATACATGCAAGACTCCTTATCAACAACTGTGCATGCCCCGAGATGGTAATGGTTCAGTTCAGTCCTTCAATAAACTGTGAGACTGGCTGAGGTCGGTATCTAATGTAAATTCCTAGGTAACTCTGCATCGTGAACCCGCAAATCGAGTGCCTGATTGGAAAATTTTCCTCTGATGCCAATAGTGATGATGTTTTGTTTTTAAATTATCTTTTGGTTTTTATTTGCTGGCCGTTGAAAGGGCCGTTGGTTGAGGCAGGAAACCTCATTCCAGCTTCCCGTACGCCCTGTAGTGTGCGTAGAGAATGGGCCATCTACGCCTTCTCTTTCTCATACGACCCCAAAAGGCGAAAATGAGGAAGATGAAGGCTAGCAGGACTACTGCAGTCCATATGACTGCGGGCAGGCACAAATGCTCCGGTTCAACCGGGTATTCGTCGCCAACCACAAAGTAGTGCTGCTGGTCCACTACGTTATGTGTGCAAGGATCAGCTTGCCACATGCAGTTTTGCGAAAGGCAACACACACAGGATTTTGCACTAGTGCAATCCATTTTCGCATGATGCTACATGTATTATGCTAGGATGATCTACTTTGCCTTTTCTCAATAGAGTAAATACTTATTATCTATTCATGAATCAACTGGACGAAGAGGACGATGAAATCGAAACAGAGAAAGATTGTTCGCCGCCTAAAGCACGAAAATGCCTTGTATTTGACGACGATGATGTAAACTTACTCGATGTGGCGATTAATCCAATGATAATTAACAACTAAACCACAAAAGTAACAATTCGCACCAGAGGAAAATTTTCCAATCAGGCACTCGATGTGCGGGTTCACGATGCAGAGTTACCTAGGAATTTATATTAATCTCGTAATCTAATCACCCTTTTCTTGTTACTCAGAGCATCAAAATGCTTTAAATGTGTCCTTTTTCGGTCGTGCGTGTACGCGTTTTGTTTATGTGAATTTCAAGAAATTATCTTGAAGAAAAAGGAATGTCACATGAACGAAGAGGAGCGCTGACTGTGGGTGTAAAGATTAAGATGAAGGATCGAAAGTTCTTGCATAGGTGTTGCAATGTGATGCGCATGAGATGCATTGGGTTGCGACAATTTGCATGCTCGATTATTACGTAACATTTATTTGCAGCACATCTGTGTCTGCCCCAGCACAAATTTGTACACGCAATAAAGCTACGTCTGGCGCTCTGTCGCCTTCTAGTCGACGAGTAGATCTAGTCGTGATTGCAAAACAATTATTGTACAAGTTCGAAGGAGACGTTGAAGAAGACTCAAATCTCAAAGTGTCGGACTTTATTTTGGCAAGTTCAATCACTTTTTCAGTTCAATGAATTCGGACACTAATACTTATGACGAGAGGACGGCAACAAAGCAGACGAAGAGATAGAGGCTGAGTGCCTAATGGAAAAGATTAATAATTGTATCAGTCTGGACTCTGCGCATTCCTCGCCGCATAAACATCATCTCATGGAATTATAAATTCAGAAAATCGCGTTTAAATTATGAATGCTCGACTTGACTCTATAAACACTTTTCATTGTGTGAATGATTTCAATCAATTCATTATGTCATGTCGCCATTGTGACTCCCAATCTGCGTCTGCTGCGTGCCGTGACTTTGGCGTTGGGAAGTCGCATTCTTGCTTACTGAATTATTTGAAGACTCATAACTTGAGCTCGAGGATATGCAAACACGAATGCATGTGGCTCTGTAAATGTAAAGCAGTTCAGCGAAATTAAACCCTTGATTCAATAATTCTGCCCGCAGGAGCAGAAGAGATGAGAGGCTCTTATTCGAGTTCACGGGAGTGTAATCGACACATGGTCGCATGCGAACGTGGTGCGTGGCCGCATGTTAAGTAATTCTAATGAGCGTTAATGAATGTTACTGCACTTGACGAATGTTATTGTAATGACTCTAATTTGGCTACTGAAGAATAGTGCCGGAAAAGAATAATAATCACCGGGCAAATGCAAATGAGAGGTGCAGATTTCATTCGGAGGCCAGGTGCCGATCTTGTGTTCGTAATCTCTTGCTTTTTGCACGGATTATACAGTTATTTTAATCCTCTGAGCACGTAACGTGATTAATATATAAAGCATGTCGTCGGCGGTCAGATTCCTTTGATTAGACCAGCGATGCTAGAATAATGCAATAATGTAATTGGCGTTTAATTTTGATTGGGCATTTGTTATCGGATTATAACATCTCACTCGTCGCATCGACTTCATCATCGCATCATCACGCATTATGCAAGATAAAGCCATCGGATCTATCGAGCAACATGTGCAAGTACGCTCATGTTTGCGATTGCACTTGACGGCATCTTCAGCAACGAGCTCACGAGATGCCAAATGCCGTTTTTGCTTACGGTCAGGCCTATGCCGCCCGCCAGTTGGTCCAATTCCACATGAACCCAAGCGTCAAGCACCCAACGTGGAGAGTACAAGAGTTTATTAATAACCGGCGTGAATCGATAAGATAGGATGAATGAAAGGGTGCAGTTATCATATTAATGCACTGTTAAGAGGATTAACTCAGACGCTCTTCCTTCTTGCTCCGCCACTGTGGCCACACCATGAAGCATGATTTCTGACGGGATGACATTAGTTCGACTTAATAATTATAAATTACTAAATTAGAACAACGATGGAAAGATTTTCATTTTATTTTGAGAAAGTTGATAGCCACTTACTCACGTACGGACGCAAGTGTGGTGGTGCCTGTTATGTGCTCGCGCCTTTTAAGGACACGTCATTATTGTGATTGTTGTGTAGAGGCGCAAGGTTAATAATACACAGTGAGAAAACCACAGCATGAATGCACAACGATAACGCGGTGTGTGATGGTACAATGTTGATTTAATCTGATTTGTTTGAACTGCTGTAATCCAAAGTGCTCTTCCTACAATGGGTGAACACCACCAACGACCAAACGGTCGGTTGGTCGGTCGTGTCAATCGACTCAGCGTGTTAGCATCTCTTGGATGCAAACTCCATGTTTGCTAGACCGAATCTCGTGGCGTCATCAAATCGGACAGAAAGTGAAGGGCCGGAATGCGCGAGGATTTCTGTCGTCATGTGCGTGTCGCAGTTTGGTGCATGTCCGACATGTCAAAACATGCGCGAGTAGAAAGGGGCCATTTATAGCCACAAATTGGCAGCCTTGCGTCGCAAATAAACACGCGTAATTGAAAGTTAACACGCTTGTATCAATGGCCGATTTGGTTGATAATTTCAGGTTTATGGGTACTTGAAATAATTCCCTCTCACCGAACAAGCGTGCAGTGCAGATTGATCTTGCGTTTTCCTTGTCTTTCCAAAGTAGGCCATTCATTATCGTCTATTATTAAGCCTGGCTTAATTGTTCTCTGACAATTGCCATCAGACCAATGTGTTAAAGCAATAAAGTTCAGCGTCTGAGCTTACCTCTTTGATGTTTTCCTCCGCAGCTTCATTGAACTCATAATCGACCACATTTTGGCGTCTTTCGTTTCCTTGTACTACTTTCTTAAATTGCAATCATGCGGTTTGGAAGACACTCATTTTAATTGTTTTCTGTGCATTGCGGCTGGTGAGCTCTGCTTTCGATTCTGTACATTAATTGACAATTTCTAAACTGTGAACAGAGGAATGAGTGAATGTTTGAGATTTCTCAATTTCACATTTCAATCCAAACGAATTGTCCAATGCGACGGCTACGACTCGGTGATATTCTTCACAAGTCCAACACGGAGTCCAATTGAGTCATCATCAAATCGCCTCCTTCAACACAGGCTCTCTGGCAAGATAAGCCCGAGCTGAGTCGATAAAGGTGTGAAGAGTCGTACAAGGCAGTTGTTGTCTTCATACAAAATTCCTGCAAATTGAAACATACAATAAGACTTTGTTCAATTTCGGCAAAAAGTATAAAATATTCTCTTGTTCATGCCAACGATTTTACGCGTACAATAAATCATATTTCAAATTGTTGTGAATTTACAGTTCATTGTCAAGCAATGTTTCCTGATTAGTGCGGATTACGGTTGCCGTGCTGTGACGGGTTGTCTGCCATACGATAAAGGTGCAGGAAACAAGTGAGCAAGTTGTCACGCGCAGGTGCAACAACAGCAAACCAGAAAACTCGCCATGCTGCCGTTTTGTGCGCACAGTGCGTATAACTGATATTGAAAACGTACAGCATGAGATCATAAAAGTATTTGTGACAAATTGACTGGAATATCGAATTTCTTGCCAATTATTTCTGCTATTGTCGTGAAATTGTTTCTATTGTACAGTTTGCTCTGCAGAAAATGCAAATGAGCAGCTACTCGACATTCCTTCGCCGTTCGACGCCAAATATTCCATACGGCAAGTGTGTGCGAGTGATTGGGTTGGCATTACCTTCAGCATAAAACCAGCACGAGGCAAGAATCGAGTTTTTGAACAGGTTCGTGAAACGCGTCCAGGAAGCCTTCTTGATCTGTCACATTTGCCTTGGTATGACAAATTGAAGTGCAAGAGCTGCAGCAAGTGGAACCAATTAAGACAACATAATCTTGAGTCTTTCGAGACATTGACATTTGAGCGTGCCTTAATTTAACAATATAATTTGTTGCACTTGTCGTGCGTTTATAGCACGCAATAATGCATGATTCGTACAATGAATGATTTAACGTCTTTCGCAGTGCTCGGACACACACTTTTCTTGTTGCCGCCTAATGCAAAATACATGTCCGAGTTGCATTAAATCCTCGCTCTTTTTATTCCGCACTACCCCTTCGTCATAATTGAATAAAGCATTCATCGGATTTGCAAACTTACACTCACCATTACATTTATTATTGTGAGAAAAAGCAAAAAGAAGTTTTTAGATCACAACTTGAGGGCAGAAAAAATGCTTCAGAAGGGGTGAATGCCTTGAAACTCGGAATTCCTTTCCTTCCTTCTTTCTGCGAGAAAACGAGAAGAAATACGGAAAGATTTGAATACGTTTGCTTTAAGCCGAGCAGTAATGGGACAGGAAATACGACGCACCATCACCGAGCAATGCAGGGCAATGCAAGGCGTCCGTTTTTGTGTACGTAATTCAGATTTATTCTGTATTGTAAAAATACAAGTTTCAACATTAGAAATGCGCTCTGAAACGTTGACTGGTCGTTACTGTAATGTATTGTGGGAATTTATGACGATTGTGTTTGTCTTCATTGTTGTAGGCTCTTGGCTGGGCAGGACATCCTGAACTCAATGCATTTGGAAGCGTAAGCTCACAAACACGACGAGCGAATTGCGGCTTTGTCGTGGCTGATTTAAAGAAATTCCTGAATTCTTAATACTTTTACGTCTTCCCGACCGTTTTCATGTTACACGACTCCATGTCGCAGTCACAGCCGCGTTTCGTAATCTGGTTTTCTAGAAATTCAGGGAATGAGAATACGACAAGGAAGTGATGCGACATTGATAGTAGAAAACGCAAGAAACAATGTAGAACTCATTTCGCCATTTGTCAGGTTTTCCTTAACGGCCTAAAGCGGCGGGCACTAAACGGATGTTCAATTAGCACAAATCTGGCTCGGAGTATGTCATGTAATATTCGCCACTCACAAGAATATGGATTTAGAATACTGTGTGACTTTCCTTGAGACTATGAATTATGATGAATAAAACCCAGAATCAGAATCATAAATTTCGGATTGCATCAGGCAAAAAGGAGCTCGCAGGTTAAAATTACTAAAACCAACCCAATTACTACGTATGCAAGATTTGCAGTCAGTGTGCGCTTCGCTCGAAGTCTCTCAACATCTCATGTCGGCATAAATGGTCCAAGGAAAGGCCGATCGCAGTTAAAATTAACTTTAATTAATTTTAACTGGCAGAACATGCGACTCATTCATTAATTACGTCGCAAAGGGGGACAAAGCGACGTCAAGATGCGGACCGAACCGCAATTTTCAGGTTGCGCAAAGGATATAAAATCGAGGTGCCAATTTGTGCCTTTCTATTGTTGCATGATATCACATTCATACATTCACATGTAAAACAATCGACTACACGCAGGTGTACTTTTCAATTTCTAAATCTGAATCCGTCATCACCCAAATTCATAATTCACGGTTATAAAACCAGCAGTGCAGACAAATTTTACACACGCATGAACATGTAAGGACATTTCGAACATTTCAGCCATCACTTTTACGATCATTTAGTTTCTTAATAAGTCGGGCTTTTTCCTCGTTGTACACGGCTGAGGTCCCAGGTGCCATTGTTTTCCATGTTGAACTGAATTTCCTTGACGGAAGAACACAGAAAAGGTAATACGTCATGATTTTATGATTAAATTAGAAATCAGACTCGCGATCTCTCCTCGGATGATGCGCAGGCCGACATTTGTGGCTGCGGCTGGACTTTCAAAAACAATCAACCCATTGAACAGAATCCACAACAATAATTTAAAATGACAATCAATAATAAAGTTTCATCAGTCCACGTTGAAACGAATGATTGATGTATCAACTTGTACCAAGACGATGATACAGAGGACGAACAGCGCGTTTCTATCAATTACAGCTTGGGTGTATTACAATAAATGTATTATTTATTTATACAGACTACACAACAATACGGTTCAGATCTGAATAACAATCAAGGAAAGTTCTTCATCTCCGAAGCACTGTACTGTGCTCTCATTGTGTAAATGTACAAGCTTCAACTCCCACTTAATTGCATCAAATTGGAGTTTGAGATGGCACAGGCACTCTGATGCGGTAGGTGGAATGGCAACTGCTAATTCTAATGATGATGATCTTTCGCAATTAGGAGCGAAACATGGCTACGAGATGAAGTGAGTCAAAACCATACAGCCTAATCAGATTCACATTTGAGGACTGAAGATGAAACGTAAAAAATGCATCGTTCCTTTCCCACGGCGTAAGTTTGGCCTTTTTCGCAAAAAGAAGATAAAATATACTCCATATTTCATACCGCACACAATTCTAGGTAGAATGAATGAGAAGAAACGCGATTTGTGTGGACTCTTCTAAGCAATGGTCATTAATGCTAGTTGCACCTTCCAATTTATTGACGGCAGTGTGTTACTAGTTTCACTAACTTCCCATTTTTTACCACACGCAAGTCAGGTCGACTCAATTTTTGCAGAAATGATGAGAAATTTTGTCGGGGAAGTTGGGGCGCTCGAACGTTAATGAGCATTTAAGCAGACGAGACCAGAGCAATTATACAGTTATGGTGTGCTAAACAGAAAAGAACTGCACAATTCCCGTGATTTCTGTGGCCGCGGCTGCTCCAAAGTTCTCAGACATTACGTGGATGGTAAACATGACAATGCTGTTAATTTAGCGCATCACATGTATCAATTAGTGCTCCGAGTGCGTATTGTTAACCAGACTCTGACTGCCTCTTGAATTTTGTGAGAAACAGCACAAACGAAAAGAAATGACCGCTGTTCATTACTCCCAGACTTGATTGTAGCGCATGTGAAATTGGAATTTAAACAAGAAAACATCGTACAGACTTGGCTAGCGACTGTTTGCATGTCGCAATTGCATCATTATGCAAATTATTTGAGGAGACAGTTGGGAGACGTACTGAATAAACTCAAAGCTAAACTGAATCAGACACGCAATACACTTCTTTGCGACAAATTTATTATCAACTGGCACATCGAATGTCTTACTTGGGCGTTTATAAATCAGAACATGACTATGACCTTGTTATCAAATCAAATTCTGATGTTTTGATTTACCCGCATTTTACTGTTTTACAGTTCTTGTTTCCAATTTTCTGAGTCCCGAAAGAATGAACCTCCGCATTTTGAGTTGATTCAATTCACATGATGGGATTTCACTTGCCATTTTGTTTGTCATGGTTCCCTTGGTGCTTCTTCTTGGTGATGCACTTTTCCTGATGGGCTCTCCTCCGTGCTACCGATAAGGCATTGCCGAGCAAAATCGCCATGTCATGATGTTTATGTTAATCATTTAGCAGCTATCCATTTATGAGTACGTTTGATGATTGAAACAAAAGTGGAGAGGAGAGCCATAGAATTTAATTTCCTCCATGGCTTCACCCTCTCCGAAGAGATTTGTCTGAAGCCTTGCACGCAATTCTAACAAGTCTTTTTGTATCCAATGTCCGACTCTTCCATTTGTGTACTTTACTTCAACACGCATCGTCTCCACCTTCTAAAATCAAAGATGGTAAATCCTATTTGTGTTTTTAATAGCAATAGCGGTCATCATTTATTGTATCTAAGCCTCTGGTGTGTGCTGCACAATTAAAAATGCTTCGTAATTTGGCGTGTGTGAGGATCCCATAATTACGATTTGATCTCATGATTTAGTATTCTATGTCCACATTTCTTGGTCAGGTGCAAATTAAATTGAGTTCTTAATCCCGTCTCTCTATTTCTGATGCGGCTCAAATTCGAAATTATGTTGAATGATTTATTTATGTGCCACGCATTTCCGAGATTTTCGTGCGATGGACTCAATTGTCTGGCAATTGTCAGCTTTGGGCCGGCGAGTTGCACGGAACCGCACATTTCTCCTTGCCGGCCACCCGAAATACCAATATAAAATCAAGGTCTACTTCATGCAGTAATTAGCAATCTTGTTATTAACTGAAAAACTGGAAACCATTCATCCTCTTCTCGTTGCTGACTTGAACATGAACTCCTGAAACTACTTCAGGATTTATTGCATCGCGAATACAAAATATTACTCCCGGTTTCACTGCAGCCTAAGCGTTTCCCAGGTCAGGCTACTTGAAAGGTTGCATTTGAGCCCAGTTGAGGCTGATGTTTTGTTGTTGCGTATTGTTTATGTTTTAACTGCAAAATCATCACACCTGCTGCTGCATTTCTCTCTTGGATCGTGCAGCGAAGGAGTCTGGCTAAACGGCAACAACAAGAAGGCTCGCCAGAACAATGCGATGCAAACAAGTCTCCTGCAGGATGAGGGCACATTTACCCACAAACATGCAACGTGGTTGCAGAATTGGCTTGGAGTTTGGACGCTCAACGGGCAGCACGTCTTCAATTTTCCTTCTTTAATTATTTCCATTGTTTCAGTCGGTGAGGGAGGCTGAGGAGCTAGTTATTAGCTTCATGTTGCTTTCAATGTGCCGTTCTTAAGCCTTGAATTTGAACTCGAAAGGAGTCTGAGAGAATTCGTTGCAATTGCTGGCTGCCGAATAAAAACTTTTTTCTGCCTAATCTTTAAACAGATGCAAGGATGCAGTCAGATCCAGAACTTGGAATGAATTGGAGCAAACGCATTCTGCGTAATTGCGTTAATTCGTACCGAAAATAGCGTGAGAATCGAGCAAAATGCGTTGTTTTTAAACGCACATTTTATAAATTTCTCTCGATATTTTGTAATTGTAGCCTTTCGTTTGGTGCCTCTCCACGTTTTTCTCGAGGGAACATTTTCTTTTCTTACAAACAACAACAATTTCAGGAATTTGTGTAAAAAAGCAGTGCTTGAGAACCCTTCACCCTTTGTTTAACTTTGACTTTACTCATAAACAAAACAACGTCCGGATCCCTTCATTTACCCTTTTACTTTCCTGCAGGAACAAACCACATCGGAGATTACAGACATTAATTCGTTATAGAATCAAAAATGACTCAATTCTCCTTTTGACATAATTACTGCATTTTCATTTGGCTATTATCTATTAATAAAACATAATTGTTGCGAATGCTTAAGATTACAAACGAAGAATTTCACTGCCCATTGGAACTTGAGGAAGACCCTAACAATGCACTCAGCGAATTCGTTGCAATAAACCATTGCCACGATTTTTGACCGTCTTAATGATCTTCTAATTGCCGTTGATTTAGTTTGTTTTTACATTGCGTAAATAGCGCGCCGTCATTACGGATTTCATGCACATTATAGAATGTTTAGAGTGACTGACAGATTCCAACTGCGATTTCACTGTTACAAGTAATTGGACCTTTTGCCTTTTATGTATACAGATAAAAGAGCCAGGAGGCAACGCGTAG
Organism: Mesaphorura yosii; assembly: GCA_009869945.1. NCBI lineage: Eukaryota > Metazoa > Arthropoda > Collembola > Poduromorpha > Tullbergiidae > Mesaphorura > Mesaphorura yosii. Next base: position 28,365 of record WIXG01000311.1, on the reverse strand, counting down.
CCACAACTGGGAAAATCTGACCTCAACTAATTTCTGCCTGCTGCATACATGTGTGAAGCGTGAAAGCTTTTCTGATTAGTCAATAAGAGCAGTCCATAACAAGAAGGCCCTAAAGACTATTGAAAATGAATTATTTGAAAATTATAAATTGCTTTTGCAACCTTTTGATTCTTTAACCTCCCTCCTCTACACGCGAGATCGATCGACTCACCTAAATTTTAAATGGGCAGAAACTAGCAAACTCATCTCCTCATAAACAAAGGTACGCCAAGCCACAGAGTATGGCATCGTGCATTGAATTCAAGCTCGAGAATTGGTTTGTCAGATGGCCATAATTTGACGAGAAAAGTAAAAACTTATTGTGATTAGCTTCAAAGTTCGTTTGTCAGGTGGTTTTCTGAAGCGTTGCGAGCTTTACTGCACTTGTTTTTGTGCACATTTTATTCGGAAATAGTTCATGTCATTCTGTTAAGAAAAGGGATAAAGACTTAAGCCTGATTTGCTCTTCATTCCGTACTGCTTTTGCATGCGAACAATTAAGAAAGCAATTGCACTAGCACAAAATTGAAGCAAACATGAGATTAAGTTCTTTCCAAATTGGTGCTGACTGCACGTTCTGTACCTTGCTACAACGATTGCAGTAAAGAGGTGACCTATTGGACGGAATTGCCAGTTTGCCATTATCCGTTTTCTTCTTCCCTTGAGCATTCAGCTGTATGCATTTCGATTAACGCGTGAAAGAGATGACAGTCTTTCTTTTGGTCTAGCATGGAAAGATTTAAGGAAAAGAATGAAGAACGAGTAAAAATTATAACAATTCGATTCAGACGAATTTTGATTTGTCATCTTCAATTCATTTCAGAATCACTTCTCAGTAACCAAAGACTTTCCTTCTTTCAAGTGAGCAGTGTGCACAGTCAGCCAATGAACGCATAGCGCACAGCTCACCGTGAAACGATGCGAACAGATCTGCCTTGCACGGCCAACAATCAACCTACATCGCGGCCAAACCAAGAAATCCTCTGTTCTAGAACATCTTGCCACATGCAAGAAGAAATTAGCAGAACAATTCATCTCGCACGAAATGCGTCAAATCACATTATTCCTGTACTCGCACATTATTATAGTTCTGGGAAATGAGAAAGCGTGCTTTTGTTGAGCGAGAAAGAGACGCAAAACCACAAGTCTCTTAAACAAAGACGTCAACTCGCAATTACATTTCAAATTACATTTCATTTGTGAGTTCATCTCGGCTCTAAATCATTCGCACTAAATTAAATTCCTTGACGATTCGTAAAGTGCCATATTAAGTGAAAAACGGCTTGCATAACAAAACCAGCTGCTTAGGCATCGTATAAATCATTTAGCAATGCAGATTTTGTGACTCCTCTCGTAATTTATTGCACAGGTTGTATTGAGTAACAGTGCTCCTTGTCTACCGTCCGCTGGCTGATCTGCTGATTGTTTCACCTTTATAAAGCAAATAAGTAGATGTTTTCTGAGATTTGTACGTACATCGTAAATCAAATAATCAATTTTCAACAATAAAATAAACGTGCAATTATATCACGGAATGGCGACTGAGTGAAATTTGCATCTTTTTGACCTATTTGACTTTTTGCCACATGTGCAATGAATATGGACATCAGAAAAAGGATTAAAAATCGCACGGCATTGTTTTTAGGAACGTGCGTTCATTATTAGTAAGCAGAATGATTTACAAAATGTCGCCTAGAGCCAAGCGCGTACACTTTAACTTGTCCTACTGCCGGCCAGCCCAACTCAACGCCGCCTTTCAGAGGGTAGGCAGAGTCGACCGGCCAGGCGATAAAAGCGAAGCGTACACAACTATCATTCAAGTTGACAGAGAAGAAATTTCGTAGACCCATAATTTATCATACGGTACATTCCATCTCAAGTGTTACAGTCAGTCGGTCGGTGTCTACTTGACTCGGCGTAATGTATTGCTAATGATAAATAATTATAATATTAGTATTGAGGGCCATCGTAATAACCCCCGTCGCAGCAATAAGAAACTTAATACGCGCACTCATTTGCATCTCAGTCTCGCTGAATCGCCACTATAAAACATTGCAATGCAAGTAAATGGTAAACGGCACACGCCAAGTACGGAAGATCGTGTCATGATCTTGGCTTTGGCTTGACTGCTGGTCCAGCAGAGAAGAGAAGACCTGCTGGCTCTTGCAACGAGCTTTGTTACTTGCTCAGCAACAATGTAATTGGCAACACTGCTTAATATGCAGTATTATTCATTGTCTTCAAGTGACCAGCTGTATCATGGTAATTGACGGAGTTCACATTAACCTCTTGAGACGAGGAGGGTTGAATGGTTATGTAAGTGTTTCGTGCACTTCCGTAATGGCCATACACATGCTGATTTTACCGAGCTAAATGGCTTTTGGCTTGTAGCTCTTTGGCAATTAAGACAAGCAACATCACAGAATGAGAAGGCGACTGTGTCGTAGGTGGATTTTATCTCTTCTGTAAAACGTTCGTTTAAACAGTTATCCTAAAGCGTATGGCATCTTTTATTACGCTAAAATTACCAGCTTTCCTCCACTAAAAAGCGCGTAATGATGCACTGCAGCTACAATAAACAATAAGTGCATGACCTATTCGGCTTTCTTCTACTGAATGGAAATTATTTTCAAATTGAACTTGGCTAGGCTCAATAAAGAAGCATTTATTTCTCACTCTCGAGAGTTCTCAATCGCAATTCGCCATAATCTTCGCCTGATGCACACAATTCAAAAGAATGAATGAATGTGCGTGACCGTACAACCACAAAAGGCAAGAAAGCATTTTGTTACTCAGAATTGCAAAATATCAACACTTCTGGCAATGAATGTTGAAGTTTTTATTGACCAGGTTGCAGCTTATATGAAATTGAATTTAACTAATGAATGATCTCCCGCATTTGTGGTGCGGTCTCTGCCCAGTGCTCTTTGCTGCGCTGAAAATACAATCAACGGAAGTCGTTTCATGGGTTAGCATGGTTGAAGTTAATCAAATGGAATGGCAGTGGCCTCCTGCATCGTCAAGTGTGCATTGCGTTGAGTGGTTTTCTCAGACAATGATCAGATCAGAGATTGGCGAGCATGTAATCGTGTCTCCTCAAGACCACAAGCTCGTCAACATCATTAAGGAAGGTATGAATGCGGTGTTAGATTAATTCTTGCTTGATCAGATTCTAATTTCAAGTTCGGTTGAAAATATGAAGTAAAACCGAATCACCATATCTACTCACACGGTGCACATCAATTTTCACCGACAAACATCGCGAACGTGATCTTCTCAGTGCGGCGCACGACAGAATAGCAGGAAATTGTGCTTTGTGAGCATCCAACTAATTACTCCTTCAATTAAAGCCGTACGCTACGACGTAGCGATGACAGACAAGTGCCGCTGCACGGAGTAACCCAGCTTAACAATTCTACATGAACTCTTTTGTTTGCAACAAAAAGCGCATGTACGTCGCATGTGGAGTTGGCACGCAATGCGGCAATGAGAGAAGGATGCCTCAGATAAATGGGGACAACAGAGCAGATTTTCCTTCAGCCCAGCACAGCGCCATAAATTCTCAGGCACTTAACCTGTTGTGTTGCATGAGCAGTAAAAAGCGCACGTAAAACTTAGGTCGATGAAAAACTCATCAAATCAAGACGATGCTCATGTAAATCTTCTGAACGACCGTGCTTCATGTTATTCGTGGGGCGCTTCATCATTGTTCGTGTGCCTTGCGACATCATTAGCCGGGTAATCACAGTTTCTTGTTGGTGGTGTTGTTCATGACTTTAATTTTATTGTCGAATATGTAATAATGCTAGAGACATCCGGTTGACTCGCGACGACTGAACAATGCTACGCAGCAATTTTTGAATGGTAATTTATGATGAGTGAGCACCGAGTGCTGACAGAATCGCCACGACTAAGAGGAAAAGAAGTTCGACGGACACCAAATTTCAGAGATGTTGAAATACTCTTTGGACTTGGAATGGAGCCTCCGAGAAAGAATTTGTTTCTCCACATACAATCTTGGCGGAATAACGTTTTTCTACACTCTTGGCTTCAGCCTAAAATTGTTCCTCCATCCTCTCCCACCCCCTCCTCTGAAATAAACACGAAGTTCGTGTCCGCGTCCTTCATCAGCGCCAGTACCACCATTATTACGTAATCAGCATCCCAGCAGCCTGTCTCCGTCTCTTCCTAATCAATTATTTAATAGCCGCGCAGAACAACAATAACAATAACGCACTTTTCGCTCTTCAAATTTCGTACGAGTCGTTGTTGACATACGAATTGAACAGAATCCTCGCTACTAGCATGTCTCGTCTTCACGGTCTTCCCATTTGCAAGGTTCCATAAAAAGAGGCTCAGCTCAAAATGAAAAGACGAAATTCGTCGTCTCAGCAGGCAAATTGCACTCGTGAAATTTAAACTGAAAGCCAAGCTGAGTCGCGAGGAAACTTTTGAATAATTACAGGGCAGAACAGAAGCTTCTTCTGTTTATGTTTACGAGCACCCATCAAGCCAAGTGTGTATTCATTATTTCGCATGTCAAGTCCCATCAATTCGTGTCGTTTAAAATCTTCGAGTCACAAGTGATTCGTGACACTTGAAATAATGCTTGACAAGTGCATTCCCTCTCGTCGCCTGTCATTAAGGCGCAGCACAGAGCAGATAATGCAATAAACTGATGCACTATGACATCGAAATGACGAAGAGTCACGTTTCAGCACATATCATACTGAGCCATAATGATAATACCTGTCTTATATTTCTTTCACGAATTCAATGCTAATTTCATGGCAAAGCCATGATGATTGCAGATGCACGTTGTGCCACAAAAAGAAGTAAAATGTGCAGTCCGCAGCCCCACATTGCATGCGGGCTTGAAGCGAGAAAGTTAAAACCACGTTCGAGCCAACGACGGTGCAATGCAATAAAAATGAATCCATCGTGAATCAAAAGTTGAAGCTGCTCTTGAAATGTAAATTGCAATATTATTAAAATACTACGCAAAGAAGACCTGGACCGTGCAGGTAATTGCCGTCGTCATCGTATAAAGAAGAAATGAAATGGTTCCCGAAGTTGTTAGGCTGGACTGCCAAGCCAGCGTTTCTGTTGATGTTGCTAGCTGGTTGCTGGAACAATAATTCACGACGTACAATGAAATCTTCTATTGCTTGTTATGCCATTAACATGCGCTTTCCATGCGGGTCAGCAGGTGTAATTTATTATTGGAACTTTTTGTTGCTTTGCCATTGTTGGCCAAATGAAATGAAACGCAGTCCAGATCATAAACTTCAAATTATGTCAAACGATGAATGGGTTTATCGTTCATATCATCATTGCATTGCATAAATATGATCGAATGAATGAAAATGAACTGCAGATGCAACCGGCCTTCCAATTGCAACTTGCTGCAAGTCGATCGAATCGGCCGCAGTTGGAGAATAAGCGCCCAGTGGTTTGAATCTATTTTTACACGACAGTATTCAGCATGAATGCAAACGCTGCCTCAGATCACACTCTTAACTTAAGGCCGACAGAAACGCTGGACTACATTTGAATTGGGAACCACATCACTGGCAAGATGCTGCATCATTTCATATTCAAATTTTTCAAATCCTCCAGCTACTGAAGATCACATTTCTTCCGCATGGTGCATTTCTTCAGAAAGAAACCACGAGCTTCAGCAGATTGAAATTGTAGAACTCGAATGAGTTGACTTGACCATTATTTTTACTTCTTTATATGGGCTTAGGCGTTCATTTTTCCGGTCTAGTGTGCGCACCACTGACATTCAAGAGGCCATGGAATCGTGTACGAGGCTTATTTTTGGATCCATCGGAAATTGTAATCATGAGGCTAAGAGACAGGCAATAAATTCACGCACCCCATTACTCAAGCATCGGTGCTGACTCACAGCATTTTGAATACGCTCATTTACTTTCTAAATCTATAGCGCAACCTCATTGAATTCTTGTCCAGTGTGAAAAGAGCGACAAAGATCCCAATCACCGATTGCTTTTGTTTCGAGATTACCAATGCACTTGAGCTTTAGCTTTTGTAATTTGTGCCTTGACTTTCGGTCGAGTCCTTTGTTTGAATTCTTTCGGTTTAAAGGGTTTATGAATAATACCTGACCATCGCTGTGCTCTGTTGCTCAGGGCTTGCTGGAATAGTAATAAACATAGAGACGGTAAAACAGAGGAGAGTATGATAATGAAAAGGTGTCGGTTCTTTCTTTATGAAAATATTTAGTTTGTTGCGGTGCGGTGCGAGCACACGGGCTCCGGCCGAGAGTCGGGAAGGATTACGGCATTATTTCAATAGTGCGTGGAGAAGAAACGGTTGAGCAGCACATTTGAATAGAAGCATATCTCGGTGGAGGATCTGGACAAGGAAACCAAATCCTTTTAAACGTAGACTCCATAAAGTGAAATTACAGACAGGTGGGTGGAGTTGGCTCTCGTAACTATTTTTATGCATTCTTGATCTTACTGAGAGACGGAACGCTGTGCAGGGCGGCATGGAAAGATTAACTGCGTACCCGGGGTTTGTGGAGTCATTCCTCATCCTGTTCCGCGCCTATTCTGTAACAACAGGAAAGCCGTAGCGAAACATTATTATCCAACTAATCTCGCCATTCATTCATCTTCTTATGTTTTATTGCCTTCTCGAGTCATCTTATTTTCCACTAAATACATCATCGACTTTTACGTAGGCTACATCGTACGTCGGCACACGCAGCTTTGCTAGCCAAATGAAGCATGAAACTGATCAGCCGCTTCTCTGAATTTTCCTAAAAACAGATTACTCACTTTCAAACCATTTCGAATCGGCAGTTTCTTGGCTCAGTGAGTGTATTCTTTCCGCTCTCAAATCAATAGCTGGGAAATCTTCACACGAACCCCACGCATACATGCTCGAAACAGCAACAATGTGATCATGCTCGTATTTGTTCTGAGCCCATGAAACACATAACTCATGCCTCTGCTTCATGGGATTCCGAGATTCAATGCCAAGTACATCTTTTCCTCGATTCTCTAATCCCATAACTCAAGAGAAGACACGCAGGAGATGAGCGTCTTGATAGTCTGGAACAATGAATACACTGTACTCGTGCATTTCATAAATTACACACTATCTATTATCATCAATTTATTTGATGATGATGCCCACCTAGAAATATTACGTTAAATAAAGCCTTCTTCACCACGGCAGAATTGAAGTTGAAGGTTTTCATATTTTCCGACGTGGATTTCGAGGTGAGCCGAGTGTATTTAACGTCGTCGTTATTGCAAGGATGCTGGTGCTCGCAACGATTTCGAATTTGCATGAATTTGTGCAATATTTCATGCCCAGGACAAATATGGAAGTTCAAAAGTTTATTTAATCATTGCAATTTTCTTATTTAAGGGGCGACTTGCTTCGGAATTATCGTGCTGGCTCACTTCCTGCATAATTCGTTACACTCATTCATGAAGGTGCAGAATCGCCAGAACTGGTCAGTCGCGCACGCCTTTTGTGGCGTAAATCACGGGATAAAGCACACTGACATGTGTAAATAAAGAGATTTGTCCGTCCGCTTTGTTGCTGTTACAGCTCTTATCGGAACGTGTAATGTGATTACGAGCTTGTTTGTTTCTTGTCAAAATATCAAGCTAGAAAGACTTAAATCTTAATTCCGTGCCTGGGTTGCATTAAAGCAACTCTCTCGTAGTGCAGCGTATTGAGACTTGAGGTTTGACATGTGTACAAGATTTGGGTCGGAATTGAAAACTGTGTGACCCTTTTGTCGTTTGTATCAAGTCTTAATCATCCGAATTAAACCCGACTCTGACATTCTTCACTTCATATTAGCATGAATTTACATACGTGATACTCGACCGCCCAAAACGGCGCAGCTCAAGTGCAGTGCCCTCGCAGGCTGTTTCTGCTCAGAGGGGTAGAATTCCAACAATTTCATCTTGGTTAATTGTATGTGATTTTATGATTGATATTTGAATACAAATTCATCAGAAGTAATGATTTCACCTCAGCTTTCCTGAATTAAGATATAAAAACGTGACCTATGAGAAGCTACACCCAGCGAGACGAAAAAGTAATGATCTCTGCTGCAGATGAAGCGAAGGGCTGTGGTAATGATATGTTTCTTCAACTTACAATGATATGAATTATGAATTATGGAGAACAAGATCAGAACAATTTCCTTTATTCATGACCAACCATTTGACTTTACATGCAAATTCCTCCGCAGCAGGTTTGAGTGACCAATGTCATTGTTCGTAAGTTCATTTCTCTCTCAAGTGATATCTGATTTATGGTTCGCGCAGAGAACGTAAAGTATCAGACCTTTGAGCTAAAAATATTAGCGAGCTGTCAGTTTGAGAGACTTTTGCCGTGCGACACGACGCAACAAAATCCTCTTCCTTCAACACAATTTTCCGACCCATCGTTGACGTGTCAAGAGTTTCGTTCTAAGTTTTGTCTCGAGTTCAAAGTTACGACTCAAATGCATGCGCACGCAATTTCAACCGACAAATAAGACCGGGTTGACCCGTTATGATATCGCGAAAAATTTATTGCGGAGTGAACGAGCAAGAAAAGAGCAGAAAACATTGCCCGTTATAAATTCGCGTTCGTGTGTTTTCTCATGAGCCCATAACAAGCTTGATTTACTTTTATGAAGGCGTGATTGACAAGAAAATTAGATGCTCTTCAAGTTGCAGCTTGTGCTACTGCTCACATGCAACCGCAAAAACGGTGTGCTCTTTTCGCAATATTTATGATTACGAGCTCAAACGATCAGATGTTTGTATTGCTTGTTAATAACTTCCTAATTCCTAATTTATAATTCAAATGTAAAATACAGCACGAGACTGCAGCAAGTCAAATGATGAGTCTGATTAATGGCTGCGACCCGTTAGAGCAACAACCGAAAGCGATCGAGTGAAGAAAAGGTAACAGCTGTAATTGAAGGCCCTCCAGATCACAGGTGGCAGGCTGTCCAAGCGATTAAGCCGATTTTAAGTGCGGACAATCAAGTCGCACTTAATCAATGTCCAATTCTACATTTTAATTCTGAAATCACAATTCTCGCATTTGTCCCCACAGAAAGTGTCGAGAAAATTAAAAGTTAAGCAACAGAGCATTTAAGAATGAGCCCGAGCCAGTCAAGAAATGGCATGGGACAATTGTCGATTTGAGACTGACACTGTACGATTATTATGGACAAAACAACCATTTAGCGCAGCCAAAACTAATTTACATGCACCCTGAAATGCTTGACTTGGTGTCATTCTCGAAATTAATGTTCTTGTCGTCGTTGGTTTGCGTAGCACAACCATTTGAGCATGCCCATTTACTATTCCGTGCTCAGATCAAGAGTGTTGATTAAGTTTGATTGTGTCCACGCCAAACTTGGGCATTAAAATGTGAAAAGTAAAAGGCACGACGCTCAAGAGCCTGGGTTACAATGAGCAGAATGGTATTAGCACTAATTTCATAACAAACAAGTACTGCGTTGAATTCTTTCTCAACAATGCTATTTACGTAAGATTCATGCATAACGATAAGCCAAAGATCACACATCGCACATTCAGGAAAAGGATCGGGTTAATATCGAGGGATCAATGTGCATGGTTTGCATCGGAAACTCAAAATTATGCAAGACGGTACAGAAATGGGTTTATCAACTATTGTCCACTGCTGCAATGCAAAAGTGCATTGTTGTGATGAAAAGACGTCTCGTCTCACATACAGCACGATATGTGTGCATTCACTCTGTTGGAAATTTGATGGCTCTTTGTTATAATTGTCATACGAAATGGCGTGTCTCAATTTCGGCAATCACAGCGAGCACACAACACTGCGGTTAATTCCTGAAAATAAATTTCTTCCTTCGTCTGAGCATTGAAATGCAGAAAAGGCAAGCGCACCGAGAATGAGGACAAGCGACACATCTCGAACTTTATGAACTCGCGTGTGCGCGTCGGCGTGCATCATCGTTTCTTGCGAGAAGATGTGGATATTTTAATCGTTTCGTCTCTGAATGAATGAAGTTTACTGTCTTACCGTGTCCTACGAGCGCGTGTCCAGGTGGCTGCGTGCAAACAGTGAGAAGCTCATAAAATTATATAATCCGAGCCGATGATAATAGGCGGTGTCAATTACTCATCCTCTTCTTTTTTGCACGGTATTTTTAATCTTTAAGGTTGTTGAAATTAGAAGTGTAATAAAGTAATTTTGTCGCATGGGACAAAGAAACATCAGCTGAAGAGAATCTTAACGTGGCGCGGCACGAAGGAAGGCACAAACACTGCAGAACACAGAAGGAGTTTTGCAAGAGACAAATTGGCAAAGTATAAACTCGTAAAATGAACATATAAGGACACTTCAAGTCGAAAAGAATTATTTCGAGTGTCAAGATGACAGTGATTTGCTGGACATGCACATGCAGTCCATTTCAGCTGGCTATTCAAGTGGTGTTATAAATTACTGCCGCACTGCACTCGGACAAGTGTCTTCTATTTTTTGCGAACCAAGTTGGAAGCCATTGACTTGTGCCTGATGTGTTTTCCTCCTCGTCTCTCTCTTCACTCTCTTGCACGTGTTCCTGTGTATAATTAAAATTGTAATACTGGCGAGAAGACGCACACCGGCAAAATGTTAATTTAGATTTATTGTACAAAAAGTGAATCGCAACATGGTGCCAGCAGAGCAGACCAGCACAACACTCAATAATAATGATGAACACAATTTACAATTACCGTCCTTTGGTATTCTTTGCTTGTGGTATTTTGACGTTTGACATGCTTCGCGTTGGCTCAAGGAAAATGAAAAACAAAGAGAAAACTGAGTTTTTATGGTTAATCCTCGTTTGTTATTAATATTAATAGTTCGGTTCGTTCTGGCAAGTACATGACGGCATTTCTCAAGACACTCGAGATATGCATACAGTTTGCAGAAAGGCAAAGAAAGAGCCAGTACGCTGCAAGCACTGGCAGCTGGATAATGAAGTGACACTGTATGTTGAACTGTGAGCACGAACACACTTTGGCCACGTTTAAATGAGTAATTATTTACGAGTCTCTGCGGTCGATTGTTTTGCAATAAATGATGGACGCTAAATACCTCGCAATTTCTTAGGAAGCTGTGCAAGTGCACTGCACTTCGCCTCGCCTCACGCGCTGCGCTTCAAGATTAATCATTTTTTTTCATTTCGTGGTGTTTTGTTGTTTTCCCCGTGTAACCTGGTGTTAATACAACCCATAAAATTTTTCGCTCGGACGGAGTAATCAATCCAACAACTCAAATCCACGCTTCGTGTTAATGTCATTTAAGAGGGTCTCTTGGCTTGGCGCACTCAGTCTTGAAGACCACACGCGACAGTAAAATCCTCACTCTCACGAGTCTCACTTTCCCACCGACGCTTGAGGCTGACGCTGCTGGACGTAAACTCTCACCGTCCTTCTCACTAACACTATCACTGCTTCGTTGCAAGATTTCAGCCGGTGTTCCATCGGCGGATGAGGGTTCCTTTTGGCGGTGGCACTGGTGGTGGCGGCGGCGTCTCCACAGCAGAATTGTGGAATGGACGAGTCCTGCTTCTCAGACAGACAAACCAGCAATGGTTATCAGATTGAGAACAGGTAGATTCTCAAGCCTGGCCATAGCCAGACTCCTTACCTGATATTGTGAGAAAAAAGTTTCACAGTATTTCATCAGAATATACATTGTATGAGCAGACGGAGAAGGTGGGTGAGAAGCATTTACTGCAGGCCAGGCAGGAGCAACATTGAATGCAGCCGACGAAGAGGAATTTTCAATAAAAAAAACACCAGCAACATTGTTGCAGCAGCGTGCACAGAACGAGTTACTACGAAACGTCGTGCATCGAGATGGATGGGATTGTTACACTGCAACAATGTGCAATAATAATACTCCAACTGTGTGCCAATCGACTGATAAAAATCAAGTGCAGCTCTAATTTCATTCGTACGATACGACGCGATGCACTCGTTGCGGCTGTACGAACGTGTTATGGTTTCTCTATCGGCGGTTATCATTACGTAGGAGGCTGAGTTGAGGTTTTGCGATGGCTTTAAAATTGTATTGTGTGAATTTGCCAATTAAATGACGATGTTCATTCAAGAAAATTTTATTGCTTTTTCAGACTTGAATTGTTATTAAGTAATCGCGATTTACGACGATGCTGATCGCTGACTCGACGGATGCTCACAGTGCATCAGCAGCGGTAATTAATACCCTTTATTATTATAATTATTCATGCACGTGTGGATCATGCAATTCTCGTCGTAGGACTGTTCTCAATAAATAATGACACGAAGGCGAGAAATCGCTGATTCTACTCTTCCGATTCAGGGTCTGGACGGAGCCTGGAAAAATTGTTAAATCATCTCCATTATCTCCACATTGGCAGCAGTCTTGTAGTCGTCGCCCGCCATGTCAGAATCGAGTCCAAGAACAGCAGCGGCAGCACCTGAATAATAGATCACGAATTCGTAATCGTTATCATTACTCGGTAGTTTGTTATGTTTATGCGTCTGGCGGAAAGTAGAACGAAAACACTTCGTAGAAATTTTTGTAGTTCATTTTCACCACGAAAAGCAAAACATGTTGCTCCTGCCGATTCCATTCTTGGAAGCAATGCATTAAGCTTCCGATGAGCGACAAGTCATCAGTGCACGAGTGTCGCGAATTGAGACAATTGAAAAATACTTCCATTGTGTCAGAAGAATCGTACTTGAATTAACTTTGTCAAAGCTTTCAAACTGTGATTTACAAATTTCTTCATTCGCTGATGTCATCTGTGACGCGTGACATAAAGAGCAGAATCCAGAAGAGTGGTTGTGATGTAAGACTTCTAAAACTATTCCATTCAAATGATGCGAATGCTCTGGACGCTTGTGCGTTTGCTAAGAATTAATGACAGGTAAGGAACCTGATAAAACACAGGATGAGGTGAATCGACGGAGGAAAAAGAAAAGTCTCATAGTAAAGTTAAGACGTAACGAAAGGTGTATTTTCTTATTCAATTTTCCAACAGCGAGGAACACTGCGTCTGCGTGCTGTTAATTCTCATGATCTTGTCTGGACGCTATGATTCAATGAATGCTTGCAGAGAAATCATACTTTGTTATTACCTTCGGAGCAGGCATTACGCAGTGCGTAGAATTACACGGTTCTTAACATCGTGTATAGTCCCCTGCTGGTCAACCCGGGCCGAGTTGGTCGACGCACAAGTAATGACTCCAACAATTGAATAATAATCATAATAAAAATAAAACTCATCTAAATATATCTTGATTCTCCTTCCAACACAATAAAATTCATTCAGTTGATAGCATCATTACGGTTACCGGCACGGCAGATCGGTTTTATGACTCTGAGCTGGGCTGCTGCGTCTGTATGCGAGCAGAGATCGTTCGAAGATCTCTTCACTTCTCCATGGGCCGCACTGCATGCTAAGACGCTTTTCTCACAGAACGAGGAAAAAATTCCCTGAAGAATCTCTTTCAACTTTCTCACAGAATCACAACTCCGACCACAATTCTTGTCAGTCCTCTTTAAATTGTTTATGCATGTGTAAACATCAAGTCTACTTTTAATAAAGTATTCAGCCAACAAAGAATGCGTGCTCGAACCGTGAACAAGTCAAGCTCAAGTAAAAACGAAGAATCATTCTGACTCATAATTCTTGGAGTGCTAATCTGTGGACAGACTCAGCACGAAAAGGTAGAAAAGAGAAAAAGTGAAGCGAGGTGCGTGAATCCAACGCAGGACGAAATCATGAGTCATTAAATCCAGGATATTTGTGCAGTAATTTCAGTTGTATCCTTCTCCTGGAAATTCGTTTTCGGTTGATGCGCATGCAACGCAAACTGAAATCAAAGGAAGATTTGAGATACCGACACTCAACACGTTGAAAACAAAAGTTGTACTAAACGTGATAATTACACAATATTAAGTGTTAAGCCCTAAGCACTGATACGCGGCTTGATCCTGATTTGGAATGACTCGCAGTCGCCTGTTTTCTTCATTGCACCGCTCGCATGTCAATCGATTTGACGGTCATTCCTTTGAGAAACGTGGCTCAGTTCTGGAGCATAATTGCCTTCAAGGCCATGCCAGTACCAGTGCAGTGACAAAATCGTTCTTTCATCATCACATCGCATCGTAACGACCATAATTTTCATTCTTGGTAATTTTCTGCTCTGAATGCGCTCAGATTTGTAACAAAAGAGCGACGGATATTATGAAGAGTCCACAAACAGTCTTCGCTCGACTCAGTCGTCAGTGAATTTCGCCTTTTGCGTGTTAACACGTTATTACGCTAATGGTACATACAATTCATTCCAAATGTATAATTCAAGAGAAGTAGTAAACAGTAACAAGTAGAATGTGTGCAAGAGAATCGGGCGCTGTGTCGGCTGAAGGATAAATTCTTGCGCAAGTAATTCAGTCCATCTACATCTGAGAATCTGAGAATAACTGTCATACATTGGAACAGCGCAGAAAGATGAGCTCTGAGTTGCTTTCAAAACACCGACACGTTTACAGGCTTCTTCTTCCGAAGGAACACCTTGCCTTAATTGACTCTTCCACGCAACATACAGCCTCCACTCGCCAGCAAAGCTGAGTGCTGTGCTTACCTCTGGGCTCCAGACTATGGGAAATTGTAATTAGAGACTCATGCTTTCTAAATTACTGTGTCAAATTTTGATTACTTCACTCTTCCATGGCGTGGTGCTTCGCCTTTTCCCCGTAAGCCTAAGACCCCTACAAAATAATGTACTTTTGCACCGACAAAATTCTGTGTCGGATGGACCCTACGACGGGCTCAGTAAGCAAGACACTGGATTGGATAGGAACGGTATCTGATAAAGACATGACACTTTATTACGTGCTCATCCCATGCATCTTCATTCCAGTTTTAATAAATATTAAGCAGAGAAATTCATGGCATACGTATTTCGTTCGCAGGACTCCAAACACACTTTTCGTGCTGCAGATACGGTCAAGGTGCTCATTATAAAGACATGTTTACGGTTTCAAACAAGGCAGTAACACAACGCACGTTCAGAAATTGAAATGAGTTGAGCCAAGAAAGAATGACGCTCGATGGACCCGACAAGGTTCAACTTTACATTGTTACAAGACACTTTAAAGAAAATACAAGTCTCGAGCCTCGAAGTCTCTAATACCACTCTGCTAGTAGTAGTAGATGGGTGGCCACTGAAGAAATACTCGAAGCCTCCACTCGTGAGATTCAAGCCTGGGCAGAAACCGGGTAAATGGGGACACGTTTACGTACAGTGTACATTTGTATTTGTATTGTACTTTAGTGTTCGTGTGAACTGGAATGGGAGAAACAACGCACTACTCTGAACCGAATAAAAAAGACAATCCAGAGAGAAGCTGGGTGCTGAAGCTGAACGCTTAAGAAATTCAAGAAACTTCATGACACGAGTTGTTAAGAGCTTCAAAGTCAGTCATCCTGCGCATGAGGGTTTTGCGACGAGAAACAACATAACAAAGGGGTGCAGGGAGGTCCTTCGTTTAAACAAACGAAAAATTACACAAATGCACATAAAATTCCAAAACTATTTCCCGAGTGCGGTTGTTCGACGTAGTTGAATAGTAAGGATTTTAGTTTTTGTGTCCAAAAATTCGCCCTGAATGAAAGTACCTTTCCTTTGCCCTTCCTCTCCGAAGTATTTCATACGCAATTACAACAATACAGCCGGCTACGAACAAAGAATACCTGAGACTGACCCGAAGTTCTTTTCATTCCTAACTTTTCATCTTGCTCAAATCGTCGTAAACTTTGATCCCTTTAATCCATTCATTATCAAGGACTGCGGTGCCTTAAGACCTCTAATTTTTAACTGTCATCACCGCTGTGAACCAAGAATTGGGAAGGCTGAAATAACTTTGAATGAGTTTAAAGGGCTCGGCTTGGAAGAGTCGTAAGAGTCCAGAAAGTGAAAATGGAGGTCGTTCGTCTTCGCCTGTGCTTTCGCGTTCCGAAAAGTGATAATCACATCGGAGGTTTCAGCTTCCAGGCCTAATTAGATTATGCTTGGGCTTTTAGCCATTGTCCCAAACATGTCTTGATGTCTCTTTTATACAACCCTTTACAAAACCGAGTTTGCATTGACCCAAAAGAGTGTTTTCATGTCACAATAAACGTGCATTTGATAACTGGCAATCAATAAATTATGCGCCGTCGAGTGGGCATCAGCAGGTCGAAATTCAGACAATTAATCAACGTGTCCAAAGGTTTCAATTCCAGTTCTCACAGCACAACTTATTTCAAACGTAATTATTTAATGTTTCAATAAAAACCTGTTTCACGTACACAAGTTTAAAATCCATAATTTTTTAGTAGTTCATAACGCTTTCTCCATATTAAGTACCGACTCCTGCAATTAATTCCAGGCAAGCAAGACGAACCGAATGGACCAGTTTGAGTCCTACGTTGAATGCGAACTCATTCGGAATCTTGATATTCGTATCCTCGCCGAGACATTAACGTGTTTCCATGATAAATAGTCTCACGGGGTAACACTCGGCATCAATCAGACTCGACACACGGATTGTAAACATTTTCATGCTATTTTGCATTGTCACATCTGGATGAAACAATGCCAAAAAAAGTAACAGTCACTCGGGATAAAATTCCAACATTTTATTAAATTATTAAATCAAAATAATTAATACTTGCAGACATCGACGCAAAGAGTACTCCGATTGTGCATTAGTTGTTCTTGTCAGTCGCGACATTTTTAAACACTAAGTTAGAGCTAACATGACGTGTAAAAATTCAGTCGATCAGACAAACACTTCAAACACTCCTTTCTTGCTAGCTCCCTCTTTGCCCGTTTCTTCATCCTGCTCCTCTTCTGGATGTTTTGATTCCATTTCATAGTTCAATTCATCAGTGATGACATTGCCGTTATCGTCTTCTAACAGATCGTGAACTGCAACCGTGGCGTCAGTGTTCCGAGACGAACTTGAGATCACGGACGACTCTGACGTCCTTCTCGAGTCCGACAGTGGTGTTGGACTGCTCCTGGTGGAATCATTGGCGCTAGCACTTGCAGGATTGCTTGAAGCCGAAGATACTTTTCTTGAGTTTATGGAGTTTGAAACAGTCGACATATCTGAAGTCCTTCGCGACCGGGAGTCTGAGCGCGGTTGCTCTGGCATTTCAGACGTCTTTCGAGATCTTGTTCCCGTTCCCGGACTTTCGGAAGTTTTTCTAGAACTGCTCATTGAAATTCCACTGGTTGATATGTCTGAGCTCTTCCTTGAGTTGCCAACTGAGGTCCGATTGTTTGTTATGTCTGAAAACTTCCGTGATTTTGTCGTCCCGCTCTCTGATATTTCTGATGTTTTCCTTGAATTCATGGACAGGTTCAGATTATTCGATGCTTCTGACAGCTTCCGTAAATTTAATAATGAGTCTTGACTTATGTTTGAAATTTCAGATGTTTTCTTGGATCGTATTGGAATTGTGCTTTGCGGGCGGCCGTCAGACACTTTCCTTGAGCTGCTGTCTGACGAACGACTGGCAATACTTGTCGTTTCCGAGGTTTTTCGTGAATTAGCTTCTGATGAGTTACTGCTTCGAACTGAATGATCTCCTGTCATGACCGAGTTGCTAATTTTGTCGCCCAAAACTTCACTTGTCAGCAAGATCTCGCCGTTAGCTTCTTCATTCTCGTTGTTGTTCGCAAGGCTATTTCGGGTGGAGTGGCCACTTCTGCTATGGTTGTGGTCGTTATTTATTGCCTTATCTGATTCTGTTGGTAAATCATTTCTACTGTGACGAGGGCTCGATTCCACACTCCTCCTGTTCATTGCTACATTGTGGTCTTCCTCAACAACCACTGCGTCCTGTCGTCCCATCATTGACAGTTTCCTCTCCCTGCTGGAAGTCGATTGTGATTTCACTCGACTCTGCCCGGATTTTGCATTGCTGGTTTCGTTTTGTATTTCCGCTATTTCAGCAATTGTCATGTATGGCTCCTCGCTTTCAACGCTACTGTTGAGGTTATTGCCAATTACGGTTTCTTTCAAGTCTTCAAACACTTTACTCAAGTCAACCACGTGAGTGTCTGATTTCTTATGAGGCGGACTGCCGTTGGAGTTATGCTTCTCGTTTGGAATCGGCGGCAACTCGTCTTGAGGTGGAGGCGGTGAAGGTTTTCTCCCAAATATTGCCGTTGTTGTTGGATAGTTGGAACTGCTCTTTACACTCCTGCCAGTCGAGCTGGTCGAGTAAGGGGAACCGTCGTTCTCCTCAATCGGGCTCAACATACCAAGCTGGCTTTCGTTCGTGTCGTAGAGTGAAGAGAGCGGAGATTTGGACCGAGGGCTTGGGAGGCCGTGAAGCCCCAACGAAGTCTGGCCGTAAACAGTCGGTAGGACTTTTCCTGGGTACATCAAAGTTACTCCTCCACCATAATTATTTTGAACACCGCTGTTGGTTAAATGTCGAGGAGAAGATGGGTTGCGTGAGTTCATAAACTTCTGGTCATTTGTTTCTTTCGCGACATCGGGCGTTGGCACTCGAGGCCTAAAATGTGTGAGGTAATTAATTAGACACATTCTGCCAAGCATGCGATTTAGTGTGCTGCATCTAACCTGGAACCAGAGTAAGGTAGGTTAGTGTTGATGGTAAGATCTTTCTCAGCAGCTTTTGTTTGGTAGGTAGCCGCAACTTTTGACCGCATGGCGTTGTGATCCTTTGACGACCGGCGATTCATCAACTTTTCATAGAGCGAGAGCCGGTGCCCACCGGCTCCGGCATGGTGCACGTGAAAGCCGCCATTGTTGTGGTTATTAGCACTTGCTCGATGCCTGTTGAACAGGCTCGAAGAACTCGAAGTTGATCGAAAGCTTTCTACTCTTGAAAGTTGCCGCTGAATCCAGCTTTTGCGACTGTCAACTAACGGAGAGTCTGTCACACTTTCCTGTAAAATGTAATTAATTAATAGATTTTCGAAAAGATTGGAGTAAAATCGAATCAGAACTTACGTAATCCGCGTACACTTCATCTGGAATCATGCTTGCGTGTCGTTTCGGAGTCAAATGATCGTACACGGTATCCTTCGGCTTCAGCTTCATCGACGCCGTCGAACCCAACGGCTCTGCTCTTCTGAAATTTTCTGACGCTGTGTTGTAGGGCAGTTGTTGTGGAACGACTTGGTCCCAATACTGGTCTTTCAGAAGTTCAGGATGCTCGTCGTGGATTTCGTCAACGACCATGTATGAGACCTGACAACGAAACAGTCATTGTAGCCAACCTCCGTTTATCACAAATACTTGATTTCGATTGTCAACGTTACCTGAATGTGCCTGTCAATCAGCCAATTAATTTCAAAGTCGTCATCGTCTTCACCAAATGGATTTATGAGCGTCTCGGCGACTTTGAGCCATCCAATGTAAAAGACAAACTGCAATGAAACGATATTATTTCCCTTAATAAATTTTTATGAAATAAGGCACTGGCCGAAGAATTGTGGTGTAATACTGGCCCTTAACTTTGTTCTCAGTTCACTTCGTTCATTAATCTTTGCACTAATTTGGAAAATATGCCATTTAATTAAAATTTACTTTCTAACAAACCAATTGGGAATTACCACAATTCGCCGCGCATGATTAGCCTATTAATTTATCCTGACCAGGGTATAATTAAGCATCTGGTTGCTTGAAAACTTCTCATGTTCTCATGTTCAAAAGAACTATTACGATGATGAAGGTTTGTCGTGTGTAGGCAGGTAATGTAATTAATTTGATTCAAAGATCCTAAAAGTAGAGCAATGGCATAATGTGCGTCCGCGATCTAATTACTTAACCTTTCCTACTTGGACTTCGGAATACGTGAATATGATTTCGCGAGCCAAAATGTCAAAAATTATATTTTGATACCTGCAGACAGAGGAAAATTGGGAAATAAAGATCAAACTCCTGGGCAGGATAAATAGTTGACAGGAGCTTTGGGTCTTTTGGCTGCACCCACTGATGACCCAAGAGAGCAGCGATGAAGTATGTGTAGACAGCCATTGTCACAACCTGTCAAGCCCGAACCAGCGCACATTAGTTGCGGCTGTAGCAGCTATTGCTCAAGTGACAATTGTGACATGGATCAGACCTGTGTATACACGAGGGGCACGCTGATTGTGTCAAACACGTTGACACGTCCGAGTTTTCTACGGAATTCATTCAGTTCCGTTATGATGGACTGAACCATGTGATCGGAAGTAATTCGCCCTTCAGCTCTTGCTCGATTGACTAGATTTGTGGACCACACGATCGGGATCCAGAATTTGTTGACCTTCGTTTTGGCATTCATGGTGTCAAATATTGCCTTCTCGCTCTCCATCATCAGACCTGGAATGTGAAGATAAGAAAATTATTGCAGAACCACATTCAACTTCAATCGGAACCTGATCATCCTGGCCTTGAATGTTATGGATAAATTTGGCATATAAATGAAACCGGTTTTTTGGCATGCGAGTTACAAGTATCGAAAGTCCAATTAACTCATTAGTATTTTGGAGTTGAGGCCGAGGCAAAGAACGTTCTGCGAACAACTGTGCAACTATGCGTACTTGTTTAATCTGCAAGAAAATTTCAAATACGTCATGAGTGTATCACGTCACTTGAGTTATAGTGCAAAATGAAAATATGAAAACAAAACACGCTTACGTATAACTGATGATTCAGATTTTAATATTTTTAATACGCAAGCTGGCCAAATCTGCCGCTGGTACATCATCTTAATGGCTTTACGCTTGCATAGCAAGCATAGAACGTTAGACGCAGTTTCATTAGAGACTGGAATGTCAGGAATTTCTGGATTACGCAATCTGCTAGCTCAGAGCTCATTCATCTGCGTCGTTTTACTTTACTGGTCTTTAAATTCTATTGTGCGATTAAATGAGACGCCCCACGGCCGTCAAAATATCATTACCATCACTTTGGCGCGGCTACATTGTGTTTGTATTTCTATTGCGTTTACCTGCGTCGACGAGGTGCTGGAGACTTGGGAATCGTTTCTTCACTCGGAAACTGATTCGTTGCAGCATGATGATGTAGGCAAGCACAAGGTACCGCATGATTGTCCGCCGAAGTATTCGACCACGTTCATCCTGTAAAGATAAAACATCAACATCATTCGATGTGAATACAAAAGTTAATTCATTAAATTAGAATCTGATTTAGCAGAAGCATTCGAATCACATTAGTGATTAAAGGGCTATATTCTGGCAAGGTGCTATTAAATAGGTTTGCCGAATGTCTACTGCAGATTATTTCATTACCGGTGTTGACATTGCACCTCACAAAGGCTCCTCAAACGATACGCTTAAGAAAATATATTTTCAAATTATGTGTAAAACTTGCCATAATATCCGGGAAAGAGTCCGGTATTACTCACTCTCCATTCATTCGTTCTCAAAATATAATTGAGGCTAACAATGAATCGTAATTACGGTCTCTTCTGAAACATTCCCCGCGAGTATCGAATCGATCAGGCGCTTGATCACTGATCAATTGAAACAATTGCAATGATGAAGATTCTAATGAGCAAGCATTTTCTCTTTCTAACTCTGTACAGGTTGCTGATCATGAATTGACAGTTTCTCATTAATTTTGCCTGAATCACGTTTTATTTTTAGATCTGACACTCTCGTTCTGCAAAAAGTGCATTCTGCAAAATTCCATTTCTTTTCTTGCAAGTTTAACCTGTCGTACAGCCCGTGGTCGGATTCTTAGTGGAAAACCATTTGATGGAAACCACTTAGGTTCAACCTCGTGGTACACAAGATCTCTTAGTAAAAAAATACACTTATAGTGCCATGGCCACTTAGTGCAACAGTGAATTCTTGATTTCAACGCACCAAAAATTATTTTAAACACGAAATCAATCATTTATATGAGCATGCAAGTACAATGAGGCTACTTTTAAATAAGATGGTCGAAGCAGTTCCGAAACGAGATAGGGAATAAGAATAGTTTGATACATACGCTTCCATTGGCTTAGCATTATCGAACTTCGAGTTGATGTGCCTGGAGATTGGAATTCTGAGACCGGTTGGATTGACCTTTGAGGGCACGCGTAGCGTTTGAGAAAGTACAATCTCCTTTCATGAGGCTCAAAATCGTTTTTCGGACAGTGCAGAGGCCTGGAGTCCTTTGAGTTGAGGCGAGTGCATGCATTCGAATGGATGGATGCATGCCTTTTACGAGTATTTTGGTGATAATTACATCGGGCTTGACGAAGATGATGCCCTATGCCTAAAATACGTAGCTCTTTCAAGTGTGTAATTTTGCAAGCTCGATTTGTCAACGTTGCCATTGAGAGTTTTAGCACGCCAGCATCGATTGTAAATCAATTCAATGATTCGAGTTCTAGACTGAACTCAGCAACAGTTGTGTGATCACGTAAGTAAGCAACATTCTCGTGCATGATTAGTTTGCAACTTGATACCTGGCGTCCTTGTAGAGTTTAACGCAAAAATTTGACTTCAATGCACGGTAAACCTAATAGCATGCTGCTGAATTATTCTGTACTAATCTAACAGTACAGAATAATCCCTCGTCTCCCTCCTCTGTTTGATCTGGTACTGGAATCTGTGAAGCAATGGATCATTCGCCAGCTTGTGGAGTATGGAGGCCAGGACAGACAAATATGCATTTTAAATTGATTCGTATAGAATGAGAGAATAAATGAGTTTCAATGTGTCATGGAACTCGTTTTGTAGCTCGGAGCAGGAGAGCAGTTGCGATCAGGTATCATCAAATGCGTCGCTAATTATTTGCTCGAGTTTAGATGTTGTACTGAACGTGCTAATTCAATAGTGTGTCCAATAATACAAAGCACTACCACTCGTATGGACACCTTCATTTTTACACGCTCCCATTCTCCGTTGTACTTTGCATTGATTATTCTCAATTCATGCGCAGCAATGAGATGGGCTTTCATGTTATGCAACTGACTACGTTTCCATGAAATGAAATCCAGACAGTGCAAAATTTTTCAATATCACACAAAAAAGAGCTCCTCAATTGTCGATTCAAAAGAAGATGGAAAGAAAAATGCAAGTCACACTTGAAACAAAGTCAGGCTTAATTAAAACAATTCATACTTTAAGCATTGTCAAATGGCCTGGATCCTCAATAAATGACTCAGTCCGTCCGTCATTAAGTTCCAGTGTTTCAGATTAATTGCGTCAACTCAAGGTTTACAAATTGAAGATGTTTGCTGTGGTTAGACCTAAGAAACAGACGCCAAGACGAGTTTCACGTCGTAAAGCGCACTACGCACACTTAATTCCGCCTGATCTATGGAAAAAACGAGCAAGGCGCCGAGGAGGCCGATGTTCAGATAGTTCAGAAGTCGTACGAGTGCCAACTTAATCTTATTCGCGATCAGTAAGTGGAAACGGGATGAGAACGAATCGAGAGACGTATGGCATCAGATCAGATACTCACGTTCGGAATTCGAACTACATGCTTGCTTGTGTTTGTGTCATTATTGTCCTGTCATTGATTGTGGACATGTTGTGCATACTTCTTCCCGTTTGCAAATCAAGTCACGATTAAGTGTGTATACTCACATTTCAATTATATAAGAAAAGACAGACATGTCAATACTGTTTTTGTGGAGTTAGCAAACAATAAATATTTACGGTTCGGTTTGATCCTGAATGATGTAAGATGATGAATCGGCAAATTACACGAGAATTAAGCGCAGAAACTATGATAAGAATCTGATAAAGTTACGAAAATGCATGTTTCGAATTTTGTACTTGACATTTCCATCAGCCAAAGGTATGGCTAGCATGCGAAGGGATCGTGATTGATTTTTTAATTAATGAACTCGAACCAAAACCTGCCTAGTAAAACAATAATATCACGCTTCGCATCCGTTCCTGTGTTGGTATAATCTCGATTTGTCGAGATTTAACTGAATTTGTCTATGGAGCCAAATCGATGGCATGGGTCACCGTAGTCACTAATACTGGGACAAGCTGCAATTTCAAAATCTGAGCCTCGAGCTAATCAGTCTGAGTCCATTCTAAATCAATAGAAGCGCGCAATACAGCGCTGAAATCCTCAAACAAATCGACACTTTGACTGAAATGATGCACATCACTACAAATAAAATGACTCTAATTTCATTGCGGTCCATTACACACCGGAAATATGGTAATAAAATCAGTCATTCATGATTAATTGAACCGCATTCGCACAAAAAATAGGAAATTGAGTCAGACATACCTGACCATGAATGGATGAGCTGATGAAGAGGGCGACGGCGTCCGGCAGGGGCAGAATCCAGTACTGATCCCACCACCTTTTTACGATCAATGTGACGTAGAATCCGAGCACAAACGACATCGGAATGTTCTCCAACTGTTTGCTGCAATAAACTTTCACCTTTTCGAAGACTCTGTCAAAGTAAACCAATAACCAATCAAATATAATATATTCTAAACACCAACAACCCATGCCAAATCCTGATTACCCTCGTTGAGGTTCGTCCATCCCATAGCGATATGAAAAACTGATGATGAAGTACATGCAAAGGTACGCCGCGAGTTCTCTCCAGATGAGCTTGTAGACGCTGCCCTTCCATCTGAATCAGAACAATGAAAAGTGTGAGTGTGCGCGTCAAAGTAAAGATCACTTCGCTGTTCCGGATGGGAACAAATCAATTGTCGAACGCGCAAATATCGAATGACGCATGTTTACGCGCTGAATCATTTCTTGTGCAATGTGTAAATTTCACAAGGCAGCAATTATGCTGTCGCTCAATTACGTTTTGAGATTGAGACCAACAAATCATTGCCAAACAGGAAAAGCAAATGCCAAGAGACTAGTAAGAAATTTACGATCGCAATGTCGCCAGGATGTTGGCAGTGACTATCAGTGAGTCCCAATTAGCATATCATATCATCTGCGCCGCAGGTCAACTACCAGAACGATTAAGTGAAATAAAATTGCGACGTAATAAAATCAAGAATGAGGAGACACACAACTCTATCGTGTGACGGGAGTCCCATTCATATTATTGCTCGTGCTGCAGCCGTAGTCAATTAAAATTTGAAAATCGATGAAAGTCATCTGGCTCCAAGATATAGTAGCGAACAAAATTGAAATTTAAATACTTGCCCATTGTAATAGTAACGCGAGAGCACTCGGACAGACGAAGCCAAGTTCACAGGTGGCAAGAAAAGCGCAAATTAATCTTGCGAAAGAGAAAAGCAATACGAATACAGAAATGCCTCGAGTAAGATCAGAGTCAGACTATGTTTTCTCTTTCCCTTTCTACTCAGTCAGTGGAGCTAATTGGATTGCAATTAATCGATGGCCACACTTTTATGATTCGATTGCGTGTGGATCAACCTAAACAAATACGGACAGTCGTGTAATTGTGGGGTTTGAAATTGGTTTATGCTTGACGGCAAGACGACAGCTCTCCGCCGCTTAGCCACTGACTCACATACGAAAACTGTTTTACAGTAGCTTGCAATTTTCTTGTTTCACTTTTGGTTTGTTGTAAACGAATTTGCTCACTTGGCTCTTATTTCTTGCTTCTCACACCAAATAAAGTCACACGCCAAATTTTATGACAGCTAGAGGTACAAATTGTTATTCAGTGAGACTGCGAAACTCTGCTCGACGTGGGATTCGAGCAGATTGTCGCAATTGAAAACGAAATGAAAACACGAGTTATGGGCGTGCGAGTCCTGAGTCGTTGCAAGAAATTCGTTATGCCACTCTAATTTGAGTTTTATTGCGACGAATAACTTTAAAGCTCAAAAGAGCCAGCAGTGTCAATTGCCGGTAGTAAACATTTGGAGTGAAGAAGAAACCATGAAATGACTTTGTATTTTCACCAGAAGCGGTCTCCTCAATGAAAAGGCCAACGTCCTGGACGCAATCAAGAAACCCATATAAAGATGAGAAATTAAAACGGGGAAGGACAACTTCAAATTGTACACAACTACGTTGGTATTGCTGGCCTTTCGCAACTGAGTTGGGGAGCCGGGTTGAAAGAATCCTTCTCGACGCGCAAACAGGCTTAACCTTTGGAGGCTGGGGCCTGACGCAGGTGAGATGCAAGTGGCAAGAAGTCCTCAGTTTATGCAGCTGTTTGGTTTGAGTTTAAACTGGAATTGGAACCAAAATGCTTCCGTATTTGTATGGAAAAATAAATTAAGATTTCGAAGAACTCAAAAAGAGGAAGCTAAACTCAATCTGCTGCTTGTACGGTTAGCAAACGCTATTACCTGCATGCCCGCCGCACGGCTAATAATGCTACTGTCCATGGCTTAATGGGAGTTGCAAGTGTTAAATTGCGCATTTCTTATCGAACAGCTATACTGGAAACGGAAACTCTAAACTTCCTGAAAATCACATTTTGACTGAACCAAAAGAAATCATGTCTTCAACGAAAGGTGAAACACCAGTAAATGATTTCATGTATTGTTCTTGCAAATTATGGCGTCATAAATTGTTAATCTGTAAGCAAACAGCACGTTGCACATCAAGAGTCGAGTTACCTGAGTAAAATTTTCCAGAAGCATCCAAAGCTGCTCCCGTTTGCGACGTCTGCAGTGTAGTTTATCGTCATGGTGGTGTTCTTGTGGTTGGTGCCTGAGTTTCCGCCTCTTCGGGTTCAAGTAACTGTCGTAAAGTGTTCTGACGCGTGGCTCGTGACGAATTGAGCGACTTGGCTATTGGCTTGGATACTCGGAGTAGAAATAAATTAATCGTTATACAACTTGCTTCCTACATAAAGAATTTCACTGAATGGAGTCGTACGACGACGATGACGGACGACTTGCCGCGTATTTATTCGGAATCAGAGTGATTGCCCTTTTCGGTGCGAGACTGCGAGCTGAATTTCCGAGAAACAAGCATATTGGCAATTTGAAGCATCGAACCTCTGTGTTGTGCGTCGACGACAGCGATGGCAGGCGACAAAGGCTCATAAATCCACGAAACGGTGCCAAAGATTTTTTCTCTTGAAGAGATGCCGGCGCTTTAACCGTGTCCTAATTTCAGGATTGTTTCTTACTCGGATCCAAGTACTGCTTGAGTGTATGCAATAAACGTTCACTGCACTACACCGCACTTTAAGACGAGGGTTAAGACAAGAGCCACAACTGCAAGGAGCTACAGCTAGAGTCTGAGCCTGCCTGCCCAGAGTTCAATGTGATACTTTGTTTGCAGTTGTTTGTTGACTGATTGAGATCTGTTTCCTCGTCGTACATTGCCGAACGCCAATGCCACTGCCGTTGATGCTGGCGTTGTCGAATTTTTGTTGATGCTGCTTTGCTGTACTGATTTGGCAAATATTGGAGACAAACGACACCTGAAAATTGGCAGCACAAACAGGACAGACAATTATGAGACGTGCACACATGCACCTAGTCTGCGTGTCTTTAGAGTTCAATGTCAGCTCGTCAGTTGTCAACTACAGCTGCACTGCTTAACACTTTGAAATACACGAATGCTAATTTACGTTACAATACGGGCAAGATGTACATTATCACAGATGATACGCCTGTCGTGTGACTGTGACATGACAGAAGACAACATGTAAAGTCGCAGCAAACAGTTCCGTAAATAAACAGAGCTGTGGCTTTGAGACTAGGGCATCATACAAGCCACCAGCAAATATTCCATATTCCATTATTGTCGCATTATTGCTGCTGGGACGAGAAGAGAAAGGTGCAGTAATTTCCTACTTGTAATTTTACTTGGAAATGAATGCTGCTCAAACTGTGATCATTGCCCATTATCATAATGCATTAGCCCCGTTGGTGGTTCCTTGACCATACATTTAGTTCTCTGCTCTGAAACTCAACCTTTCAGGATGACCAATGACTCAACGAAACCCAAAGCGGATTTCTATTTATGTCCTTAAAAGTTGAATGCAAACACAAACCCACTCAGCTTGGTTGAAATACAATTCTATTAGTCTATTACTCGTGACGTCGTTTAAAATCGATAAAAACGATGCACGTACCTGGTTTAATCACTTTTATTCCATGTGCTACCGAAAACCTGTTGCACTGATGAGCTTGCACCTGCAGCCCCACTTCCACATGGAAAATGATAAGTCAAATTCCAATTAGCATAAGAAAGAGTGAAAATGAGAGTACAC
The DNA here is from genome assembly GCA_009869945.1 of Mesaphorura yosii. Lineage (NCBI taxonomy): Eukaryota > Metazoa > Arthropoda > Collembola > Poduromorpha > Tullbergiidae > Mesaphorura > Mesaphorura yosii. The sequence goes on along the minus strand of WIXG01000311.1, from coordinate 119 downwards.
CTGAAATCTCTGATCAGGTTTGATAAGCCACACTTTTGCTTTCAATCTCTGCAGACTGGAATTAAAAAGAGAGCACAATAGCAAAAACTAGATTGGCACAATCTTCTGATAAAACTGAG